>OMKL01003113.1:0-19871 GCA_900302295.1 Parasudis fraserbrunneri
AGAGAGAGAGAGAGAGAGAGCGAGAGTGTGTGTATGTGTGTGTGTGCGTGTGTGTGTGTGTGTATGTGTGTGTGTGTGCGTGCGAACGGGCATGTGTGTGCTGTATGTGTTTGTCCACTCTGTATGTGTCTGTGCCCACTCATCCTCCACAGCACGGCTGCTGATGGGAGCCTTGCTGAGTGATTGACGGCAGGCTGGGGAGCTTTATGATGGAGCTGTCAGCCCTGCTGTGGCACACACACTCCCACCCTCAGGAACACATCACAATACAACTCCAGATAGGAAAATCTTGTCTGAATTGAGTTTTGAGTGGAGAAATCCCACCAACCGACTCACTACTTCCTTTCATTCTTGTGTCCTTCCCGGCAAAGGAAATGGTCACTTGAACAGGAATTGTAATTTAACAAATGCATGTGGTTTGCGGGAGGCCGGCATTTATTGGAGCATTTTAAGGAGGCACACAGTTTCCCCTATGTCGTGGTGAGAGAAAATGTGTTTGTAGGAAAAGTTACATTTTTATTCATAGTTCCTTTGGGGACCCTTTAAAGGATACAGAGTGGAACATTAATTGGAAGAGGAGATGTGAACTATAGTGGTCTAAAAGAAATCATCATGTCTGCCATCTTATTAGGAGAGAATATTGGTCTTTTCCTTTGCTAGCAAGTACTAGCCGCAGCATTATAAGTGCATATTTCCACAGCATTTTTAAAATGCTTTCAAAGGCAGAATTCATATCTTCATCCATTTCAAATGATGACATAGTTGAGTTTAAATAGAAATGGACACGGACATGGATTCCATATTGATATCAGTTGGAATTTAGAGGTGTGATATTAATAATTTGAAAACTTAAATTTTATAGGCTGATACACTCAAAGTCCAATTAGTAGTAAACAGAGCTTGTCACAAAATCATATAAATTATCCTAAATCTTGTTAAAGAAGAGTAAATTAATTGTCAATTTCATTCAATATAACACTCAATTCACTTCAATGTTACATCTGGCTTCTTCACTAACTCAAAACCGCCTTTGTCCAAAGCCCTCTGTGCTTATCTCTCTCTGTCCCAGTGGCCCACTAATCTAATGAGCACCATTTACTTGCAAGTTAGTGCCTTCATTCTACCTTTTGTTGCATGTTAATTGCTGGAAAATCGATTGAAAATTCCATTCTAGTTTGACCTTTTGTCGACTCTAAACATTGATAAAAATGTCATTGTATTTTCAGCAATGTGGCTGTAGATCATAAGACATTCAGCAGAAAGTTCAACCCAGTTTTGAGTATACAGTATAGTTTATGATGGAGCTGTGTGTGTGTGTAATGAATAACATAATATTCATTATGTTATTAATGCAGAAACAATGCAGAAAGAAAGCGTGGACAAGGCATACTCAATATCAGATATCCATTGTCCATACCAGGATTGGTAACCTGATATAATATAACCACATTTTTTTAATGTAATTTACCTTAAATTACCCAGACAATAGCTTATGTAGTTGTCATATAATATACATAGTATTTGACACTTATGACACCTATAATGGATTAGAATATACTGTATAGGGCGGCACGGTGGCGCAGTGGTTAGCACAGCAAGAAGGTCCTGGGTTCAAACCCTGGTGGGGGGCCTTTCTGTGTGGAGTTTGCATGTCCTCCCCGTGTTTGCGTGGGTTTCCTCCGGGTCCTCCGGTTTCCCCCACACCATAATAAAGACATGTATGCTAGGTTGTTGTGTGTGTGTGTATACTCCTGCCATCGCCCTTGACCAGAGGTACTGGCATTACAACTGGAGATGGTCCCCGGGCGCCGCACTGTGGCTGCCCACTGCTCCTTAGGATGGGTCAAATGCAGAAAACACATTTCAGTTGCCTTGTGTAATTGACAAATAAAGTAACCTTTAAACCTTTGTATATAAAAACATCAAGTAAAAATCAATTACAAGCTGGTATAATATGTGCTACATCTAGATTGAGTTTTAACTCCAAAATAATAATGAATGTAACCTGATGAAACAGTCCCTGGACCTTTTTAATTAACGATGTGGTGGAATGGACCTGGTAGATCAGCACTCTTATTATGAGACTCTTGACAGATGTGGGACCTGGCCTCCTCCACATCATCAGTTTGTCTCACTTCCGCGAGCCCACTGGGGCTACTGTGGTAGATCAGGATGGTTTCATTCCTTCAACCCCAAAATGATCAATGGTGTGAAAATTGAGATAATTGAAGGGTACTCTCCCCTTCGATCACCGCAGTCACAAGAACAAAATATACCATTGTCTTCCTGGTATGTTTAATCATACCTTTTTACTGTTCTTGGACACGGAACTATACTGATCCTATTAGTATTTGGTAAAGTAACCTGGCAGGACGTAAGAATCCTCTGTGGTTCTCTCCGGATGGTGTGTTGGCAGTCATGAATGGCCCCCTCAAGCTGACATGGGCTCCAGGCACTACGGTGCCTTGGTTAGCAGATGGCCATGGCACCACTCTCTACTCCTCCATTCACCTGGCTGAGGAAAGGCCTCCTCTACCCCAGTGCCCACAGGAGCTGGGTTCGAACAGCATGCCACCCTTCTCTTCATATGCCAGCACTGAGGCATCCATCTTCTTCTGCCTTGGTACCGCAGTTCTATACAAAGTGTGTTTTCGAATGGGTAAATAGGACACTGATGTGGGCCACAGAGGCTGTGGGGGAATGCCCAGAACAAGATGGCAATATAAAGAGGTTCAATGTCCCCACTTAAACTACTGCCAGGCTGTCAAGGACAGATTCATTCTTTTTTGTTTATGGTAGACTAGGTCTGTAAACTAACTGCATTGGCAGTAACCAAGTTGATTCATTCTTAATTTGTTATGGTAGCTCTGGAAACTAACTGCATTGGCAGTAACCAAGTTGATTAATTCTATATGTTTTATGGTAGCTCTGGAAACTAACTGCAACATCATTAATCGAGTTTAGGTTGGCAATTCTGTGGGAGAATATCTTCAGAGGGGAGTTTTCATAGTCCTTGTCATAGTAATGCTGTTTTGAGGATGAGCTTTTTTTTCTTTCTTTTTTTTCTTTCTTTTCTTTTTTCTTTCTTTTTTTTCTTTCTGTGCAGAGCAAGATGCTAGTAAGATAGAATATGGGTGCTGTACTAAACTTGGAGCATACTGTAACTTGGGCAATGCATAAATGCTTACTGTTGATGTATTTGTGTTTTTTATTGTTGGATGAACCACAGAGATAGGGGGAATGGTTTCAATTTTTTTTTTCAGGAGTAGATTTTCACTACAGTGTGACTGCACTGCATGGTCTAGAGATGTATAAAGTGAACTTACTAGAAGAAACTTTCTTGTGAAAAACAGCTCCATTTACTTTGGTGCTTTTTCCATTTTGTTCCCTCTGCTCCTATCCCATCTCCTTGCCTGACAAAAGGTTGCATAAAATCAATGGCCATCAAACAAAATCAATGGCATCTGAACAGAGGTTCTCTCCTTTATTTATCTGGCTGATTTGTTTGGCTGTCGCTGGCTCCGCAGTGCACACAAATGTTACCTAATGGCATTCAGTGCATGCTGGAAATGTTCTTGATCCTATTGATGGTATGTTAATGCCAAGCCAGAAGTTAAATGGACTTGGCATTACTCTAAAAGAAAACTTCTTATTCAATAAGGATGCTGTGTTCCTCAAAAGAGCTATTCATGTGAAGGAGTGTGTGTGGAGGGCCAACATTTATTCAACATTCCAATCTTCCTTCCTTCTTCCCCCCCCCACAATCCAGTTCCTCCTGTCATCCGCGTTTATCCAGAGAGCCAAGCCAGGGAGCCAGGGGTGACAGCTAGCCTCCGGTGCCATGCTGACGGCATCCCCAACCCACAGCTGGCATGGCTGAAAAATGGCATGGACATCGCAACCAAACTGTCCAAGCAGCTCACTCTGCAAGGTGGGAACTGTCATCATCATCATCATCATCATCATCTTAGGGAAGGAGATAGAAGGCCAGTGTACATAATGTAAATTATCACTGCATGTATGGTCAAGAGTCTTTTACAAGAATCACTGACTGGTATCTAAATCCCTGAATAAAGCCCTTAAAGAGAAATTCCACAACAAAGTAACATAAAACATTAAGCTGTGGGCTCATTTTACTCTGTAGTAAAGCGACTTTTCTATAAATACAAGACCCATCGTGGAATTTCCCTTGAAAGAGACGATTTCACTTTAGGAGAGCATGTTTAGTTTTCATCAGTCTACCTCCAACTAATAGTCATCAAATAATTCTGTTACAAATCATTTTAAATTGGCAACATTAGCTCATTAGAACAGATATATTTTACACAGAAAGAATATTAATTATATTACATAGTTACATGTTTATACTTCAGAAGTATGATATTTAGACAAGGCCCTCCTAAAATGGCAACAGGGAGGCACAGCTGTGATTCCAGTGGACAAAAGGGACAGCAGTGATCACTAGTTTACTGGCAGATGTACTTAGATGGGGGCATACAGCTAAAAACCAATAACCACTAACTTCAAAAGTTAAACCTTACTTTAAGGCATCACAAATGAGTGCTGACTGATGTCTTACAGATCCTTGCCCACATAAAACTTTAAAACTTGTCCTTCTATCCCACTAAGACCTCTCACTACCCCATCTCCTGTCCCATTAGCCCTGGCCCATGGTGCAGTTTTGATTAGAATCGTCCAACTCTGTGATTAGCACTGAAAATGGTGGCATAGAAATGCCCTTTTCTCTGCTAGGTGGAATCCCAACTCACTCTGTGTGTGTGTGTGTGTGTGTGTGTGTGTGTGTGTGTGTGTGTGTGTGTGTGCATGCAATGCACATGTGTATCATTTTGTGTCCGGCAGCTAACGGAAGTGAGGTGCACATCAGCAACGTGCACTTCGAAGACACAGGCGCGTATACCTGCATCGCCAGGAACGACGCCGGAGTGGACGAGGACATCTCATCTCTGTTTGTGGAGGACTCTGCGCGCAAGACTCGTATGTATAAGTTATGATGTGTGTGCCTATTTTCTGGGGATAATGGACCCATGGAGACTTAAAGCTCTCAATAATTCATCTGCCTGCTTCTTAATAGTTTATGTCCCTGTGATGCAATAATAGAACATGTACGAGGGGAATAATGGTGATACCATCTGTATTCTCTCTCATCTCCCGCTTTGGGTCACGTCATCATTCGCCCCGTGATGTCTCCACCCTCTCATCATCCCGTTTACATTTTTTTCTCCCAATACCGTATTCTGTGTCAGTGAAATAGCTGTGATTCTCTCTCTTATGGGGACAATTATATTTTCTCTCATCTTCTGCACTATGCCACTTACAAGTACCAGTTCACTCATTGTTTTGGACCTTAAAATGTCCTCACCTCGATGTTGTATTCTCTGTTGGTAGCTATTTGGTAAAGGTATTCTCATGTCAAGGGGAGAATGAGAGCTGTGTGACTCAAGTAAAATTCATAGAAAATTTTAACCAAGTACAGTAGCGTTTTCAGACATGAACCAGTGTCCGCTCCAAGCGCAGAACGCTACACTGTCTGTCATTAACTTTGGTTTTTCATCTTTTCTTTTGTTTTTTTTTGTTCTTTTGGTTCGAGCATGATTACCAGCTTGTGTTATTGGTTTTTAACTCATTCCTGGAATAACTGCAGTGCTAAAAAGGGATAGTTCTGACTTTTGAACCCCTAGCCCTATTTCTTACTTACCAGTGATGATGTTGATCCGTAGAATCCTTTTCTCAGCAGTATGCTGTTCCTCATACTAGCTAGTTAGCCACCAACCAATGCAAAGTCAATGGGGTCAAGGGTGATACTCACTAAATATTTACTCCATAGTGCACACAAAGTAGATTTCAGTGAGCCTCAGTCATCTTGTACAGATAGGACCTCGACCCCATTGACTTTGCATTGGTTTGTGGTTAACTATTGTTGTGGAACCGAGTGTAATCAATTATGCACGTGAGCAGATTCTACCTTTTCTTTTTTTTATGAGTTAAAAGAAATGTAATACATTTTAAACATTAAAATGGAAAATATTAAAATAAAGTAAACAGAATGTAAACACTGTTTTTAAAATGATAGAACAAGCATATAATAACATGAAGGAAGTATGAATATAAACAAAGGAAGAGAAAACAAATAAAATGTAAAAATGTTGAAAATTAAGGTATGTAGATTTATCCATCCCTTATTCACCAAAATTTAAATCATGATAACCATTCTTATCCGGAGCTAGTATGAGGAACAGCATGGATTGTTCTGAGCAAGGACTCTACCAATCAGCATCATCATTGGTAAGTAAGAAATAGGGCTAGGGCTCCAAAAATCAGAAACTATCCCTTTAAAGGACACACACAGCAATGTGGCAGTTAAGTCACAGGGGAGCATCTGTGCTGTCCCCTCCCCCAATCAGTCAGTTTAGATGTGCCTCCGACAGTGACACACACATACACACTCCACACTCCCAGTCAAGCATCACAGGATCATGCTCTCTGGGGTCAGAAGTCAGCTGCATGCTTTGAAGCTTTTGAAGCCATACTGAGGGGTGAAATTGCACCAGGGACTGGATATTGGCAGACATTTTGGTTCCACAACCCCACAGGACAAGGGTTCAAAGGGATGCCAGCAGAGATGGTGAATTGCTCAGTCATTACATTTGGAGGGAATGGGAAGGGAGGGGGATATAAAAGGATAAGCTACCCTGTTGTAGCAGTAATGCTAGAACATTACTGGCCCCAATGCTTTTTTGACCTACTTAGTATCAGTGGTGAAAGAAGTACACAGTTCCTTTACTTAAGTAAAAGTGGAAATACCCAGATAGAATAGTACTCTGGTAAGAACGTTGGAAATGCTCAAGTAAAGTACAAGTACCTCAACATTTTTACTTAAGTACATCAAATATTTAGTTACTCTCCACCACTGCTTAGTATCCGTATTCGCTCCTGCAGATTGGTTGCCTTATTGAGGATCTAGACATGTTGGTTGCTCAAAGCACAACTGGCCGTATAAGTTCATCAGGGTTGCTTCCTGTGCAACCTTATGGCTATGGGAGTCAGTACATGCTATACTGTGCACTCACACACTGACAGCATCCTTCGACTCTCCGCCTTAGACCTGTGCTCAGTGCATAAAACAGGAGTTCCCAGAGCACAGACACGAGTGATCTTAGGGGGTCGGGGTAAGGGCAGAGGGGGGGCGCTCCCAGGTCGCAAGTCAATCACTGAAATCGGTGTTAGAGACAAAGGGTAGCCATGGATATCCTCCCCCCTGCGGATGTGTCATGCATTATTTCCTCCAAGCTGAGACTGTATATACACAGGTCTAAAAATGCTCACAGTGCACAGAGGTTACACAACAGCATTTTGATGTTATTTATGAGACAACACTGTGCTTATATGTATGACTGCTAGAGAGTGAGAGAGTCAACATGAGTTATTACATAACAAGTGTGTTGAATGTAGCCTACAAATCGCAACTTTCAGTGAAAGGGAGATCATACTTGTACTGGTTTGCATGTTGTTTTCTACACTTGTCCATTATAAACAATGATCTCAACAAGCTAACAAAAATATAGTTAACACCACATTTTTAATATAGCCATGTGATTGGTCAATTCAATCAATATCAGACATCTTTCAAGGTATCCAAGACCATAATAGACCACATTGGATCTACCAAAGTTTTGCATTGGTGCCAATGCAGTTACATGTGCCAAAACCAGACAAATCTGATTTATTAACCAGGTGCACAAGCATTTTGTATGTGAAAGATACAGAAGAAGCACTTTCGACTTACTTAACTTGACTTAATTTGTATTTGTGTGTCAATAGTGAGGAGATTATTAAAATTATTAAATCCCCCTTATGAAATTCATGTTTAGCGTCATCACCAAAACAGTTATCGTGTGATTAATTTACCTTCTATCAAAATCAAACTTCAGAGATTCCAAACTTAGTGTAGTAATGTGATCCATGGTGGGGATTTGTGCATCAGTAAAATCTTTTGCTTGCCTCCAGGATTTTGCGATCTTGCAATCGCAATAATGAATGCAAATTCAAACAATCTCTTTCAAATTCAAACAATCGATTTTGCGATTTCTCTGCATTGAATGTCCAAATCCAGAGCCGTATAAAGAGCCATATATATGCGTTAAGGCATAAGCCTATGGAAAAAAAAAGTAGCAAAATGTGTCTGTAGCGGCTGCGGTCACAAAGAAATGCATGAGAAAATGGTTAGGGAAAGTAATCATAAGTACTTATTGGTCACAGGAGTCTTTAATCACATTGAATTTGTGAATTTGAAATTGTGAATACATTTCTATACATTTGTTCTCTGATGAAACAATATCTTTGCTGGCAGACGGCTCCCTCGGACAATCTTTCTGATCAACACTGCCATCTAGCAAGCATAGCGTAGCTCTAACGTTACTTCTCGTTCCATTGGGAAAAATCACTACATCGTTTATAAACGTTAATATTGACAGCCCCATTTTTTTATATAAAAATGTAAAAAAATTCGTCGACTTGCAATTTTTGCCAATTACCGTAATTTTACTGCAAAAAAATCACATAAAACTTGAGAAAAGCCACTACAAAATCAAACATTTGTGATCACAACAATCATAAATAAACAAAATCCTGGAGGGACTGCCTTATGAAGCATTAAAAAGCCATTGTTTTGTGCCACATTCATAGGACTTTCTGAATGTGCACATTGATTTGAAAAGGCTCAACTCTTAGAACTACATTTCATTCACAAAACAATTTCAACATTAAATACTTCTACAAAGGATAGAAGTATAATCTACAAACATAATACTGTTCTGACAGTACAATATCGATTGAAAAAAATACTTTTTAAATGCATAGGATCTAAAATAGGCTGAGCTAAAGCTCGGTCCGGGTTTTGTCAACAAAGAAAAGAAAAGATGGAATAACAACAGATTGTTTCACTGGTGGTGCAGGGCTGTTTGAGTAGGACGCCATGACTCAATGAGACCTTCTGATAGCAGGTGGTCATAAGAAGTTTTGAAAATGTGAAAAAATACTGTCAGAAAATAGTTATTGCAGCTTTAATTGTTTTGTGCTTTTAATTTAAAAGTGAATGGCATCTAGAAGGTAGGTAAATTAATCACATGGTAACTGTTTTGGTGATAACGCAGCACATGAATTTCATAGGGGGGAAAGGCGACTCTTGAGAATGCACTTAACTTTCACCCACACTGGAGTTACAGTATCCTTTAACTTCTCATCTTGTGCCAAATTAGACTTCTGCTGGGCTCTGCCATAGATTTAAAAGTTTTAGATCAAGTAAAAGTGGAGCAACATGTCCCCACGTGGATGTTTCACTGGAAAATTAAATGCTGCCTATTTCTCATTAGATCAGATCAAGCCCATAGGAAACTTATTACTAAGGCAGTCTATAATTTATTCTATAGCCTAGTTCGGCTTTAGTTTTTGTGTGTGTTTTTTTTACAACTTCAAACTGAATATGTTTACATGCATACCATGGCATATGCCTCTTCTACTCAAATTACAGTAGCACATCTGCAAGGACTGCAGCCTTGACAAAACATACATAAATTTTTTAAAGGTGCATTAATGCATGTCAAATTGATTGGCATGACATGATATCCTGCAGAGTTGAACAGAGATCCGCACACCAAATAGCTCCCATTTAAAGGACTTTTATTTCTTGCGGTCACGTTTCGAGCAACAAGGCTCTTCCTCAGACTGTGATATCCCCCACAATTACCCAGCCTGTGCAGTGGTGACCCACATCTCCAAAAGGATAGATGCAGGCCGGTGATATCTTGGGGACCCAAAACTCTTTCCATCACAAAATGTAGCTGCATTTTGAATGACAAAAGGGAAATGCTCACATGAGGACATCACATATATTAGCCTTTATATTATCCTACCAGTATATAAACCCTATAATGCATTGTAGCCCAGCTACCGATGTAGTTATTGTACAGTACAAATGCATCTAAATGGGAATTGTGGGAGTACTCATTTCCATGCGCATGTAAATAGCTTAAATTGGGTTAGGGTTGACTTCCACATCACAGTGCTTGTCTTGTACGGCCTGACTATGTTGGTACTAGGGCACATTCAAGTCACAAACCAAGCACCTCAGGTATTCTAATGAGCAAACCTAAACTGACTTATTTGCATATCAGACCATAGTAAATCAGGTGCATGACTGGAGACAGCTGCTACCACCCTTTTTTTTTTCATGTCGTAAAGACTTGCACCGATCTTAGTAGATCTGAGCCTCTGAGTTCACATTATTTAAAATAAGCAGACCTGTAAGGTTTTAGGTGGAGAGGGAATGAAAGCTCTGTCAAGCTGGCTGTCTGCACAGGTTTTTTATGAATACTGTTATCTCCATAGTCACCAAAAGTACCATACTCACAAATACATCAGAGCTGAAAAGGGTCAGATCTTGTTCCAGGACTTAAATGAAGCCATGCCTGTGCTCTCTAGCTTGGATATGTCTAGTGTCCTGTCGCTCTCGCTTGGTGTATCTAGTGTCCTGTCTCTCTTGCTTGATGTATCTAGTGTCCTGTCTCTCTAGCTTGGTGTATCTAGTGTCCTGTCTCTCTAGCTTGGATATGTCTAGTGTCCTGTCTCTCTTGCTTGGTGTATCTAGTGTCCTGTCTCTCTAGCTTGGATATGTCTAGTGTCCTGTCTCTCTCGCTTGGTGTATCTAGTGTCCTGTCTCTCTAGCTTGGATATGTCTAGTGTCCTGTCTCTCTCGCTTGGTGTATCTAGTGTCCTGTCTCTCTAGCTTGGATATGTCTAGTGTCCTGTCTCTCTCGCTTGGTGTATCTAGTGTCCTGTCTTTGTCGCTTGGTGTATCTAGTGTCCTGTCTCTCTAGTTTGGATATGTCTAGCGCTTTTCTAGACACTCAAAGCATTTTGCAATGTACAGTAGGGTGGAAATTGCCTCCTTCACCACCACTGTGTAACACCCAACCTTGGGCTACACAGGCTCAATGGCTGCCATTTTACTGGCACCACGCGCACACCATACTACACAATGGCTGAAAGGCTCAGGAGACATCGATTGATATCAGCCAATTAAGGGGGAGGGATGATTAGGTGGCCTTGATGTCAGAGACCTGATTGAATTTGGCCAGGAATGCCAGGGAACCCCCTACTCTTTGCAATAGGCACCCTGGGTTCTTTAACAACCGAATTCAGTCGGGACCTCGGTTTTATCGTTTTATCTGAAGGATGGCTCTCGCAACTGTATGGTGTCCCTATCACTGTAACAGGGGCATTGTTACTGCCAAGTCCAGAGGACAGCTGGACAACACCACTGGAATGCACACATGTGATATCAGGAGGAAATGCAAATAAATAAATTCCGAATTACACTGTGTTCAATATTAGTCTTTTTCAGAAAAGAAAAGAAATAAAATGCTTTACAAAAAAATAGATACCATAAATCAAAGTCAAAAAGCACCAATGCCAAAATTAGACTTGCCCAGTACAGCTTGACACTATACACAATTAGACAGTGCAGCTTGACACCATACAAAATTATTTGGCAGACATGGTTGGTTAGCTCTACTTGACATATGCACCAAGTTTAATCATGATTGGACAAACAGTTAATGAGCTTTGGCCACTTCATTGCTAGGATGGAGAGTGTCGCCCCCTATGGGTTGATTTTACAATACGTTTACAGAAATTATTTGTGACCTCTACTAGGCTATGTAGCATTGTTTTCTGATGATTGGAGAGACAATGAGTTATGGTCATGAGTTATTTGACATGGGCTGCACAGTTTGTAATGTTCATCGATTACTGGCTGACATACTGTTTACTTGATTGGGTCAATTTGCAGACCATTTGTATATCTACTGTAGGTCCCCAAAGGCTCTCTACCAAGTGGTGTTTGTAGGGCAATAATCATATGTGGAAAAACTGTTGCAATAGATGCAAAATGGTAGGAATGCAACATGGCAAAACATTCGCCCAATGTTCCCAGTGGTAAAGTTGTAGTAAAAATGGTCAATAGAAAGATGATAGACTCTGCTCCTATTTCATGACACAGCTACATCATCGCGATCAGGAGGTGGGAAAACCTCAGTGCAGACCATAGTCTGCTTTTATTGTATTGGCATTAATGGGAAAAGTTGAGAGACTTGGCCTACTGTTGCAAATATCCACAAGATTTAAGTGTTGGTGGCATATCTTTTGAGAGATCAGCATTTCTCTTTAGGAATCTCAGATCTCTATCCATCTATCTATCTATCTATCTATCTATCTATCTATCTATCTATCTATCTTTCTATCTATCTACCTATTTATTTATGTATTAATTTATTTAATAATAATCATACATTTCCTGTCATTTGTCTATTTGATTTGAGTATTGTATTGCATTTTATACTGTATATTGGACCTCAGGAATACTAGTTGCCACGAGGGCAAGGGTTAATGTCCACTTGTGCACACAGGAAGTGCTGTCAGATGTTTCCAGCCTTTTAAAATTGAGTCCACTGTCTTTGCTTATATCTACTGTAGTTAGCTGTAAAGCAAGGACACCTGAGTATGTTGTAAAAGTTCCGTGCCAATTGGACTTATGAGTTATGGAGTTATGGTCTTTTAAATGTGACATTTTGTTATAGTTAGACCATTTGGCCAATATGAGAGGCTGGCCATGCCTGAGTAGTCCCTGTAGAAACCTACCTGCCAAATGTGGCTGCTTTGGGAATTTGGGTGTCTGCTCTGTTCAAATCACTCTCTCAATGAGTCCATCAACCAGCCACGCAGTCATTCAGTCAGTCAGTCATTCAGTCAGTCCAACTATAAACTTGTACTTGTCTTGTACAAATTCATTTGGTTTGAGTTATTGAGTATATCAAATTATTATGATTCTTTTTTTATTTATTTTTTTAAGGCAAGGCAAGGCAAGTTTGTTTTTATAGCACATTTAATACAAAAAGGCAATTCAAAGTGCTTTACACAAAATACACAAATGAAAGAGCATAAAAAAAGATGAAAAATCATGAAAGACATAAAAAATGTATAAATGTCACAGTGACTAAAGGCAAAGCTGAACATAAAGGTTTTTTTTGTGTATTTTTAAAAGTAGCCAGAGTTGGGGCTGATCTTTGGTCTTCCAGAAGTTTATTCAAACTATGTGTAGCATAATAACTGAATGCGGCTTCACCACGTTTTGTTTTGATCCTTGGAACAGTTAGCAGCCCAGTCCCCGATGACCTAAGAAGTCTAGAGGGTTCATAGGATCGAAGCAAGTCAGAGATGTAGTTTGGCCCTAAACCATTAAGTGATTTCATCATTTCACTGAGCTGTATCTATTACTTCCTGGAATAATATACATCATAATGACATCACATATCTTAACTCAATAACTCTCAAATCAAATTAATTTGAAGAAGAAGGTTTATAGTTTTGGGATATGTGTGCGATTACGGGCAGAATAAATCGGCTATATTTTTTGGATGGAGTGTTCCTTTAATAAGGCGATAAGAGTGCTTTCCAAATCAAAATCAAAATCAAAAACCTGGTCTTCATAATGCTTATGAAATGCTTTCATCATCATCCCAGTTACCAACATATTCTAAATGGACATATTCCACATGGAATAAACTGTAAACCAGGCATGCTGTTTCTGGAAGACATCTTGTTTCTCCCTCCTTCTCCTGCTCCCATTGGTTGGCTGTTTACTGAACCTCTGGTGGCTGGTGGTGGCCTCCCACTGACCTCTAGTCTTCACTCCCATCGATACACAGTCAACCCCGCTAACAGCAGGAGCTAGGCGCTAACTTTCATCTGAAAAGTATTCACCAGTATTGACTAGAGGGGGGCCTAAGAGAACTCTCTCCCCAGGCAATAACTGTCAAAACGGCATGGAGACATGGTGTGAAATACCAGCACATACACAGTCACATCCTGCATATCTTTATCTGTATACATGATATGATATGAGATATGATATGATATGAGATGTGATATAAGATATGGTATTTGATATGATATGGTATGAGATATGATATGATATGAGATATAATATGATATATGTGATGAGATATGATATTTGATATATCATATGACATGACATATGATATGAGATATGATATGATATGTTATGACATGACATGATACTGTGTGATAAGATATGATATATGAGATATGATATGATTTATGATATGACATGATATGACATGACATACAGTTTAGTCATTTAGCAGACGCTTTTATCCAAAGCGACTTACAAGTGTGTGCACATCATGACATAATATGTGATATGATAGGAGATATGATATGACATCATACGGTATGATATGTGATATATCGTATGATATGATATATGATCAAAACAACAACAACAACAAAATGAGTAGCAGTGAACCAAAACTAAAATTAAAATGAAAGAAAGAGAGCATCATGTAATTGTGAAATCAATGTAGTTTAATTATCATTCTTTATTCTTACTGTAGATTTTCAAAAGAAGATAAATTGGAATGTGGGTGTGAATGGTCCGCTCATTCAGACATGCAAACAACCCACTCATGCTTCGTTGCACTCGATCATGAGTGAAGAGGGCATGACTCCCAACTTTTCACATCCCCAGGTTTATTTTTGTTTAAACATTTGTTTGATTGCAGACATTGCATTGTAGTTGTTTATTATATCTGTGCTTATTTCTTCTACAGCTGAACAATTCATTGTAGAAGATGAGTTTGGTTATGCATATAGCTGTGGCTCAGTAGGTGGTCATAGGGTGCAGCTTCAGGCTGTATACAATACACTCTCATTCTTTGGGCCATCTGTCTGTTTGAGTGTGGTATGGTATATGCTGTACAGTGTTATAACTCTTTGCTGTAGCATGGTTTTTATTGTGGATCAACATGGTTGTGATTTTCTGAATGTGTGCCTGAGAGGGAGCCACACCAAGCCAGGTCTAACAGTAAGTCACATATTTATACATCAGCAAGAAATGGTCTCCAGACCGTCTTATTCAAACCTCTGTTGACAAAGAGCTGAATACATCACAAACCCTGTTTCAAAAGCCTGAGTTATTAAGCGGGAGGCAAAGTGAGTGATATGATACAATAAGTGAGACATGAACGGATGCACAGGTTTTTCCACCACTGAGTGGAGTGAAGGTCAAAACCCACTCCTCGCATCCACGGGCGCTTAAGTGAATTGTTTTTCTCTCAAATTCATCCAGGCGTTTCGTTGTTTGGAAAAACCTGAGCAGACAATATTCCGAGAGCTCTTTTAAAGCGCGACTGTCACCGGCAGCCGGGGCGCCATCAATCTCTGCCAGTCTGGTGCTAAACTGGCATAAATATCTGTTTCTTCAGAATGTGCCAATTATTTCTGGAGTGTCAGAGAGCCCATGAGGCTCGGGTGTTTGTTTGGTTTAGTGCGCCTCTCTACACACCACGCATTGAAGAGGAAGATGGGCTTGTGCCCGTGTGTGTGCATTTCTATCGATCACGTCATACCCCATCAAATTACACTTTCACAGTGTTGGACATGGCTCTCAGCAGCATGTAAGAGCTCTGGCAGAGAAGCTATCTTCATGCCAGCCCTCTGCCTGTCGTCTGGTTCTCATCGTTAAGGCCTTTGTGAAATGAATTATGTTTATCTGGTGGCAAGTGCATAATTTCTATAAGTCATTACGATTACAATATATGAACACACAGTACTTTTACTATACATTTGATTTGATTTGATTTGATTTATTTGACATAAAAAAGATATATATATATATATATATATATACACATAATAATATATATAAAAGGTCATACACTGTGACAAATACATATTCATTGAAAATGTCGAGGATAACACAATAAAGTTAAAGGATAACTTATTTCCATTGTGGTCCTCTTTCAAGGAAGACAGATATAGCAAGACAAGTCACAGATTACTAAGGTACCCTGTACCATCACATACTGTAGTCTACTTTAAAAGCAGTACATCCTTACACATATAGAATTACAAAGAATATATACCCACACACCCAACAAAGTGTCCTCTGAGCACACATACATACATGTACATACATATACACACGCATACATTTCTAAGTCATTCTCTCATTTTGTTCAAATAACCATTCCCCACTCACATGTTTAAACCTATGACAAGACTGACTTGATTTTATCTCTACTGGAAGTCTATTCCACTCTACCGCTGCCATGTACAGAAATATATTTTGCACAGGTTGAATATACATGGCCCAATGTCTGTGGCCCTGCCTCTAGTTGAATACCCATGTGAGTCCCTAACGAGCATAAAATAATTCTTAAATACCTTGGTCCATTACCTTGCATGATTTTATTTGTTTCAGCTCAATTTCAGCTACCTCACCCTATTTTCTACCATCAACCATTTTAATTCCTTGAATTGGGAAGGGCCAAAGTGAGTCATGGGGCTAAAGTTCAATACCACCCGACTAGTTTATTTTGAGATGTTTGAAGTTTAGTTTTAATCCCCTTAGGGGTGCTACTGTACTATGTAGTACAGGCGTAGTCAAATTGAGGCTGAATTAAAACTGATCCTAACATTTTCAGGGTTTCCTTATCCAAAAATAGGGCCATTTTTGGATTTTCTGGCTCACCTTGCTCATAACTCTTTGTCCCATAATCTCTCCACTTGAGGATGTGTCCAACTCACAGCCCAAGAATTTAACACAAGTTTTGGCAGCAATCAGAGTGTCTCCCACTGAAATACTGAGCTCCGAGGCCCTGCTCAACCTTATTTTTGAACCAAATAATATAGATTAGATTAGATTAGATTCAAATTTATTGTCATTATACAACACAAGTACAGTACAACGAAAATAAGTTTAATCTTTACACTGGGCCTCGCGTTGTGCACGCGCCGCCATCTTAGATAGATGCAGTTTTCCCAAGATGCAAAGACAATTTATTTTCAGACAGCCAGTTACTAATGTTTTTCAATTCATCACTTAACTGGCTCTCGACAATGTTCTTGTCCTTGTGGGAAATAGGGCATTCGTGACTACTGCATTTTAGTAGTCATCAACTACTCCCAAAAAGTAGTCGAATAATTGAATAATCGCGGAAGATATATCTTCTTTTTTCTTTTTCTTTTTTTTACCCAATAACAATGAACAATTCTTGTCAAAAAGGTCTCAAATACAACCAGTATCAGGTTAACTAATGTAGGCGGGACCAACCTGGGGGTAGGGGAAATAGCAGAGTCCTCGATTGGCTCTGAGAGGCTGTTTACAAACGAGCCGTGATCTGATTGGACTAAACCCCCAGCAAGCTTGTCTGAGCTGGAGATAGACTGCAGTGCAGTAACAACGCAACTGCTTTCTTGCTTTCTTCCCTCTCTAAATACCTTAAATTCTGTTTATATAACATGGCATAACATAGAAAGTAATTGTTCAAACAAATCTATGTTCAACAACAACCAAAGTTATGTCCACCTTCAGTCATTAGAAGGCCATCTCAAAAGCTCTGAGTAGCCTACTGCATTATGATTGCATGCTCAAACAGTTTGAAATACAAGATCAGCTTCAGATATAACTTGCATAAAGGTTGCATAAAGTTTATGAATGTATCGTTTTATTTAAATAAACATTATTAATAGTGACTGACAAGTTGACACAGTGGAATGAGCTGTCGTAACAACACCATTCAGATTATTAAAGGTCCCATATTATACTTCTTTTCAACAAACTAATATACTGTAGGTCTCTGTCAAACTAGGCATTGCAGTACATTTTACCCAAATGGCTAGTGTAAAGAGAAATATACAAATGGCTAGTGCAAACAGAAGTGCAAAACTTACTCACCATACTGAAACGCCATAACGAAAGTGCATGGTGGTAAACGTTATTGCACTGTGTGTACAGGTGGCAACTATTTAATATCTGCTGTCTATTAGGCTACACGTATTGTAGCTGATTTGATCTGCTCTGGTAAAGTATTTCCACACTGTTGATTGTAGTTGAGCATTGGGACATACTACAGCCATGTTTCTTTCCACCTCTTGCTCTTGCTTCATGCGCTGCTGCTTTAGCGCCCCACACTGCACAGGGTTAAAGTCACGCATGACAACTGACTTGTCAACAGCAACTACCACAGCGCCTCCAGCTGCATATTTGCTGTAGATGCATTGCCACTGCCACAGCCACTTTATTACTGCACCATGCTAAAACCACAGATGAACAATTATTCTACAGCGATGCACAGCATTGACTAATGGTTTTGATAGTCGACTATTTGACTAATCGACTATTCTGTGAAACCCCTAGTGGGAAACCAATAAAACTGAGTCATCTGCATAGAGAAAGATTACATTTGCAAACAGATTTCATGTGATAAATGTATAACACAAAGAGTAAAGGGCCTAGGATGTTTCCCTGTGGCACGCCACAATTGATTTTTCTAGCCTCAGATAAAGTGCTCTTAATGTCAACTCTTTGACACCTACAGTATCAGTCAGATATGACCGAATCCACTCACAAGCCATACTATTGAAACCCAAAGCTTTTAGTTTAGTGAGCAGATGGTCAACAGTGTCATTATTGAGTTATAAACCATTCATATGTCTTGTTGAATATGTCATTTAATATGGAAGGTGTACATCAAGGCGATTTCAATTATATGACAAAAAAGCTTTATTTCTTCATGTCGAGGACAGTATATTTTCAGAAACAGTTCCATGAGAAACCTTTTTTATTTTTATTTTTTTTCAATGGATGTTTCAAGTTCTCCCTACCACTTACTTGCACTTTTGAAAATCACAGGGAATCTTCTCTCAGGATTACGTCTTTTGGTACTTTCCTTCTCAAAAAGATGATATAATGTTTACAGTTTGGCTTTCCATAGGCTTCCACCTCTAATTATAGTACAGCCATTGGTCTTTGAAGCCTTCCTTATTTAACTTCACTCTTAAATAATATGAGTCGGGGCTTTCCCCAATCCACTGAAGTTAACCCTCAATCAGCAAGCTCCCTCAAACCAGCAGGAATAAGCTGCTAAGAGCAACCAGCTAAAAAAAAAAAAAGGTGTTAAAGAATTTCACAGAATTAGGCAAGTTGGGGTATGAGGATTTATAAGCTTTATCCCCCTGGAATGTGTCCGGTGTGTGCACTCCCAGCCGGGAATAAGAAAAAAAAGAAGACAGAAATAAAGACCTTTATGCCTTTCAATGATATTACTGTAGCCTACCTCTAATAGTTAATCACTGACTATAGCTAGCAGTTGGTACAGTTTGTCAACAGTAAGGTGTTAGCAGACGTATTTGTAGAGGAGAAATTAAAACATATCCCAAACACAATGCTAGTTGAGCAAAGCTGTTCTGTTGATAAATCCATGGATATCTATAGAGGAAAATAAAGAGGCAAGACCCATGGCAAATGTCCCATGATATGTTTTGCATATGCATCTGCTGTGACCTAATTAGAGAAATGGCCTGACTTTACCTTCAGTATATTATGCAGCGTTATCTTCCTCCCTGCCAATATGGTCTCCACCACAGGCTGTTATTGTGCTCTTGTAAACATAATGGAGTTTGTGTAACCTTGCTGCAGGGAAGATACTGCAGACTCCTGTCTGACCAGTGGCTGTGGGACTACTGATGTTTGGACCCTGTGCGAAACACAGTTATTATGGCCAGAGAGAGCGAGCCCGCCACCGCCAAAAGTGGCATGCTACTCGTTTCGTTATATGGATGACGAATTTGATGTATGGGCCCCTCATATGCGCAGAGCAGCCACAATCTTTCTGCCAAGTGATGAATAGCATCAATACACTGGGCTATTGGAAGAGACTGGGGCGCATACCATCTCATCGCGCTACTCCGTTTTCTTCATTTTCCACCTGTTT
>OMKL01003133.1:4923-15623 GCA_900302295.1 Parasudis fraserbrunneri
ATCAGAGTGATTGGGGGGGGGGGGGGGGGGGGTTTTCTCGAGTCCTGAGCTCCTCTAGCCTGGTCCCGGTTCGGCGCGTTGTACCTGGTAGGTGTCCCAGAGACGGATGGTGCAGCGCAGCGGAAGCTCTCTCATCAGCAGGTTGTTCATCCAACGGAAAGCAAACTGGAGGTACTCCACCTCGTACCTCTGGAAATGACCGTGGATGTCCTCTGGAGGAGGGAGAGGGAGAAGCACACGCACACACACACACACACACACACACACACACACACACTACGTCAACAAACCCACACTAAGTACCAATGAACAGATACTGTATATGAGAGTACAAGTACAGAGCGTGGAAACCCCTGGGCTCAGACCACACAACAGGGCGGAGAAAGTGAGCCGACATGCCACCTTCCAGCTAGGAGAGGTACTTAACCACTGCTACTTCCCCGTTCACCCTCTGCAACCAATTGGCACGTGGGCGTGGACACACCTGGGGCCAATTCAATAACCAATGCTAGAGTGCTGTATTTCAGGCCCGACAGCCAGAGCAGAGAGAGAGAGAGAGGACCTCAGACACTCAAAAGGAGCAGACCTTCCTCCCCAAACTGGCCAGAGGCCGACTTTGTTCTTTTATGTTGGAAACCTTGACGTGTACTCAAAGTGTTTGAAGAATGACGCAGGACTGCTTGTTTGTCAGCGGGACTTACTGAAACCAATTTGACTGAATTGAAAATATTTGAAGAATGGCAGAGGATTGTTTGCTTACAACCAGGAGCTAATGGAAACATGTGACTGTATGGAGAAAGTTTACAGGATGAAGACTGCTTGTGCAAAGCTGAAAACACCCAAACAGGGCAAACAAACTAATGACCCTGCCATTACTTACCATCTATTCTGCTGACCAGCTCCTCCAAAGCTTTCACTTTGTTCTGGATTCCCGGCTGGGCAAAGGTATAATTGTCCTGAAGACATAACAATTCATAACCCTGGGGTCAACTCACTTTCAATTAAATCCAATCAAAATGTACATAAACTGTAATTTATTTGCTAATGATTAAGCATTTGTTCTCAACATTTTTAAGGGTAAAATCATGATTTCTGACACCTAGCCCTATTTCTTCCTCATCGATGACATTGTGGAAAGGTAGAATCCTTTCTCAGCATCATCCCTGCTGTCCTTCATAGCGGATAACCAGCAACTCCTTAAGTTGGGCACAAAACTAATGTAAAGTAATGGGGCCACTGTGGAAAGCAGTTAAACATACTCTAAAGTGAACCCAAAGCAAACTGGGGCTTTTTTTTTGTACAGACTGAAGAGTGGCTCCGTTACTTTGCATTAATTTTGTGGCTAACTAGCCGGAGGTGTCGGTATCCAGTATGAAGACCAGCATGGATTATGCTGAGAAAGGACTCAACTGATTGACAACATCCTCTGTAAGTAGGAAATGGGGCTAGGGTTCCATAATTCTGGATTAGATGTAACCACCTTCTCATGGCAATTTCTTTTAAAAATATTTACATTTGTAAGAATCGGTTGTGTGTGTGTGAGGTGGGGGGGGGTGTGATCAGAGAGAAGTGCTTTTCCTTGAGAAAAGTGTTCCATATACACAGGTTGAATGGACTAAGCCTTCATGGACAAACTGGCCAAGTATCTTCTCAACGCAGCACATATCAGAGGCCTTGGCTACGTCCGTAGGTTAATGATCTTGATATCTGACAGCCTCAGAAATGTTCATAAACAAATCACTGAGAAGGGCAAGATTCTGTTCAGTTTCTGCTGTAATAGGTATCTAGGCTGTGTGGCGGAGACAATGCTCTTTGTATTCCTAGATGTCCTTACATCATGTTGAACGTACATTTTAATAATGAACAGATTCAAATAAAACATTTAAAATGTGAATGTGTGCATGTTCGGTCAGACCTGTATTCCATCCAGCAGCTTGCTCATACACCAGAAGCTGTCTGCCTCTATGTTTCTCTGTGTATCCAGTGGCAGGGCAGCCACCTCAAAGTTCTCCACATCCTCCTCTGAGAATAAACACATAAATGGAACAGAATAAAATAGACTACACTAGAGCAGAACAGAACAGGAAGGCCAGCCACTTTAAAGTTCTCCACATCCTTCTCTGAGAGAATAAACACATACACACATAAATAGAATAGAATAGCCAGGCCTGCCCCTTAAAAGTTCTCCACAACCCTCTCTGGGAGAATAAATACATACAATAGAATAGAACAGAGCATAACAGGCAGACCAGACTTTAACGTTTTCTACATCCTCCCCTGGGACAATAAATACACACATCCATAGAAATTAATAGGATATAACAGAACAGAAGAGGTAGGCCAGCATCTTTAAAAGTTCTCTAAATCCTCCTCTGGGAGAATAAAGACATACACACATCAATAGAATAGACAGACTAGAATAGAATAGAATAGAATGAAATAGAACAGAAGAGGCAGGACGGTGTATTTAAAGTTTTCTACACCCTCCTCTTGGAGAACAAATGTATACATCAGGGGGGGAGATTTAATATAAAGTCCTGCTAGCCAGGTGCAAATTACATTAACTTGGGGCCACAGGCTGACTTAATTACATCTTAATGATGTTAAATTGACACATTACTGTTTGCCTTGGCACGCCGCCTGAGAACCACTGCACTACACTAAGCTAAACGGAAGCAGTGACCACAACGGATTTGTAGCAGTGTTCAGAATTCAGGCAAGACACCTTCATCAACAGAGAGAGAAGATAAAAGCGGACTTTTGTAATCCGCACAAAAGGCAGACATGAGTCACGCCGGTCTCAAGTGAACACATCGACAGTTTACAGTGATCCGTACGCGCCGGGTCGACCCACCGACAAACTCGGAGAGAAAGACGACAAAGAAGGGCGTGACCAGGTCATTGATCCCCTGAACGTATCCGCTGGCTGGATGGCGGATGGCCCAGATGAACAGGATACGCTCAAACACCTGAAGAGAGAGAGAAGAGGGAACAGGATGATACCGCTGGTTTTCACATGTGGGTCGTACGTCATTCTCGCTTTGACACGAGTTGAAATCACTCACATTGGGTAAAAAAAAAAAAGAAGAAAAAAAAAAAAAAAAAGGCATTGATTTTTAGTGCTGCTTCGACACCGACTTCTAGGTTATCTGGAAATGTATCTTTGACGACACTTTGAAGAGCCCAGAAAATGACAATGTTGATGGCATGTTAAATTAAGTGGTGTCATCCGAGGAGGAGGAGGAGGAGGAGGTGGAACAGGGTCTTCCTCTGAGGTTGTATTATGACATAATGAAGCAACTTCAGTAACAAGTGTCACCTCTGAGTTTTATCATGGCATCCTTCTCAAATGTGACGATTTTCACGGCTTTTTGATATGGCTGTCCTCCACTAAAGAAATTCTTAGGACACCAAGGAAAGGAAATAACTCTGGAAAATAAAAAAAAAATACAGACAGATCGACAAACAAAGACTTGGTTGCCTAAGACCAAACTAACCGAGCAATCGACTAAGACGGGGCAGGAGTCAAGTGTGAAAATATAAATAAACCACAGCAAACAATGGTTCATGGTAACTCTTATCGGGGCAGGAATGCCAGGAATGACACAGGATCAACATGCCAACAGAGCTGTCCTTTAACGTGTCAGCTGTGTCCTTTAACGTGTCAGCTGTCACCAACCGCCTGCTGAATGACTGTGATGTCATCTAGGCTGGGGAACTGAACGAGTAATGCTCATGTGTTTATTTTCACATTTTAAAAAAGAAAAGTCAAACAGAAGAAAACAAATAGAAATAAAATACATGCGCAGGTGAGGCAGAAACCAACTACGGGCTTATCTAACATCTAGGACTGTCGATATCGATGTGTTAATGTTTTCGGTTCATTTGAAAACCTTAACGCGTGAAATTAATTAATAAATTGCATTACCCTTTCTGACCCCAACCGCCTCCCATAGCTTTGACATCCAGCCGGGTGGCTGGTGTGTTTACGTCTGAGACACGCCTCTTTGTTTACATCCCTGGATCACTCTGACATGCAAACCGGGAGAGTAATACGTGACCAGACATCCCCTGGATGTCATATTTCATAATACAAAGTTTCCGAAACAGCCATTTGGATTAAACCAAGTTGTATAAACGATGCAGTGATGAGCGGTCTTTCCCAGAGGAGCAACGAGCATTAAGTAACGTTACACAGGTCGAGCTAAGCTATGCTTGCTAATTATGCTAGGTAGAAGTAATGTTAACAGATTGTCTGCCAACAATGGAGTCGTCTGCCAACAAAGATATTGTTACATCAGAGAACAAATGTATTAACAAAATGGATCACCATTCAACATTACTGAACCGCACTGTGACCGCTAAGTACTTATGATTACTTTCCCTAACCATTTTTTCATGCATTTCTTTATGACTGCAGCTTTTTTTTAATGACTGCAGCCCCCACAGACGCATTAGCTGCAGAAAATCGCTGGCAAATCATGCGATTAACGCGTTGAAAAGAATTATCGATCGACAGGCCTACTAAAAACCTCACTGAAATACTATAATAATAACAAATAATAAAGATGCAAAATGAAATAGCTCTCCCCTCCTTCGAAAACTATCTTCGAGGTGCCCTCGAGCAAGGCCCTTAATGCCCAATTATCCGGTGAAGCTCCTCTACGGTCAATAGTGGAGGGCTGTGGTTCTACTGAGCAGCTCCCAGGTGTGAATGTATATAACTATGTGAGTGACCTTCCCTGGGTAAATAAAGGTTATTCCACCAACATGTACTTTTGATGAACCATAGAGATTTTTGTTGAAATTCCACTCCAATACAGGAGTTCCGTTCTCTCACCTCCTGTACGGCGGGCTGCTGAAACAGAGGAATCAGCGGGTTGGTCCTTGGAATGTCAATGTGGATCTGATGGGAGACAGACATAAGAGATTCAAGAAACTCCAGAAAAAGTGGACTCTTATTTATTACCACAATGCATCATGTGTTACTCGCTGACTACTTTACCTACGCATCTTATCTGTATTTTTGAGTCCGTTAGATAAAAGGAAATACTCTTCAAACATGGACACCAAACGCGCATCTGTATCGAAACAGGTGCCAGCCGACAGAGTTCAATAGTTTTAACTCCAGCGCACAACTTCTGTTAACCAACGTTTCGATAATCAAGCTATCTTCGTCAGTGTTACAGCCACAGGTAAAAGAGAATACCGCTCATTTTAACGGAAGGGATGCACATGATTATTCTGATGGCCTAGGTCAGCACAATCCGTATTTGTGAATGGGAACAACTTCCTCCCGGTTCTACAAACAGAGGAGATTTAGTGTGTGAGCAGTATGACAGTCTAATGTCATACCAACGCGTAGCCTAACGCTGCTTCACTGGATGTAAGACAGATAAGACAGATAAGATGTACTTTTATTTTCCCAGTAGAGAGATTAGTCTCGGACTCTAGACTCGTACCGCAGTTTCACAGTAAAAAGCATCATCATAAATACAACATAGTAAAAAGCAGCATCGGTAAAAACAACATCTCATTATATGGCCCCCAGTGGCGACACATACATAGCCTTAATATAACAGTTTGCACATACACATAGACTCATACACACCTATTAGACGTGACGACATATTGCACTCCCCTCCGGCCAACAACATATATTACCTATTCACGTGAGACTATTACCTACATTACTTATTAATGTGAGACTGACATTGTAGAGTCATAGGATGTTTGTCTTAACTTTTTCCCCCTGCAGCCAAGTGAACAGTATATCGTGGAAACATCAGTTATTGGTTTGGCCTTCGTTCTAAATCCAAGACAAATGTATGTCCAAGACGAATTTCCCGTTGGGACAAATAAAGTAATTTTGAGTCTTGAATATGTACCTTCGTCCCTGGAAAACCACGTTTTCCCAAATTCATTTTCTTTTGCGTGAAATATTACCTGTCTGTATGTGTCTTTGTAGTGCTCATCTGTTCTGGAGTGGTAATACTGCTCGATGAAACCAAAGTATTCATCTCTCTTCCTCTTTAGCACCAGGTCTCTGCGCTCCATGTTGGCGGGCAGGTAGCCCTGTAGGGACAGACAAAGAGGAACTGGTAAGAGACAACAGGGAAGAAACGCTGACAGAAAGAAGAAGCCCTCTGTCGTTACGTGAACACTTGAAAGAAATGGAGAACAAATGGAGAGTTTGAGAGAAACGTGGAATGAATAAAAAAACTGTCTACCAATGTGAAGAAGAATGACAGAGAAACTACGTCTTGGATTATCAAATAATTGTCGAGGCACGCAATCTCGCACATCCAGGCAAAACGTTGCGAATAACCGTTTATATTATGGAATCTCTACTTTGCGGGTTTTTTTTGTGAGTTTTATTGAGTTTTATTGTTTATTGAGTTTTACTGAGTTGATGCACGCACAGTCTAGGGAGGGCTCACAGAGGAAGCATCTCACTGACATTGTAAGTGCAAAACGTGTAAAACGTGTATGTGACAAATAAATAAACGTGCAACGTTTCAACACTTTTTACTTGCTACATTCGATGATCGAAAAACTTCACTGATAAACAGTAAAAGCAGAATTCCCCCCCCCCCAGCCGAATTCATGGAGGAAATATGTGCTGCTGTAGCAGATGATGTCATGGGACTTACAGAGAGAAGTCTCCATGTGATTGGCCGAACTTCCCTCGGAATGCCAGACCAGCTGTGCTTGCGGAGCTCCTCTGTACACAGTAAGATCACACAGTAAGATATAGAAACACACAATATTCAACACTGTATTTAACACATACCATAGGCAGACCACAAATAACTATACAGGCAGGAAATATGGTAAAAACAGTGAGTAATTAACCTAAGTGTCCAGATTAAACGCTTCCATGTCTGGGTAAAAAGACCAGTGCTGTATTTTGACAATGAAAGTACTTAATTGAACTTTTTAGTCTTATCACACTGAAAGATATAAATACACAATATCAACACGACACCAAGATCCCAATACATACTACAAATGATTATAAAGGCGGTGCCTTGTTGTAAATCATAGACAGGATTACAATTAGGAACTGTCATAGATCAATCTCTGTCCTAGACTTTGAAAATAGACATCTCTGGTCCATCTCTTAGTCTGCAACCACGTCTAATCTAAATCTGTAAAAACCATCCATTAGCTATTTCTTTGTCGTGTCTCACCCAGGTCGGTGTTGGGACTGGCCAGTAGCTGTTTGAATTTGTCCAGCCTGCTCTTTTCTCGCACCGTCATGGGAGGCGCCCCCGAGGCGTTCTGGTCCGAGATGCGCGCGACCAGCGGGATGATGGGCCGGACCGGGAGAGACTGCTGCTTCTGCAGGGTGGAGCGAACTGTGGAGGACAGAGGTGACAAGGAGGGTGATGGGGAAAGCAGCAGGGAGTCCTGACACTTTCATTAACATCCTTCTGGGTCAAATAAAACTTCCTTACAGTGCTTCCCCCGGCTTTTAGAGAGGCTTGGTCTCTCTGGAGACAGTTTTGCATGGGGTGCAGCATTGAAAACTCACTAAGATGAGAAAACATTTATACGGCTATTAGAATCCACTTTGACTTTCTAACGCAAGGAAAATACACTTCTGAAGCTCGCTCAGAGGCCATATGCAAAGGAAAGGAATTTGAGCAGCACCTTTAGGTTTATATTTTCCTTTAGATGATCAAAACATGAAACACTCACAGAGGATGAGTTCATGTACAGATAAGGGTGAGAGCCACTAAGACTCAAAACACATGCAATTATGTGGAATAAGCATGTAAGTGCAAATGGTCCTCACAGCCGGCCCGACAGTGAGTAGTATACTCAACCATTAATGCATGCGCTTATTCCACGTAATTGCACATGGCTGAGTCATTCCAAACAACTGAACGTCGTGCAGAGTGCACTAGTGTCGTGTCATCCATATACCTGGGGACGCGTTGAGGTGGGCCTCGCTATTAGACTTGACCACCCTCCCGTTGACGTGTCCGCATTCCGTCTCCTCCTCCTGTACCTCCTGGAGGTCACAACCTTCCGCCCTGGCGGGCGCCGGTCTGTCCGCCGGCCGTGTCTCTGGCTCGCCAGCCCTCTGCTGCTTAGAGGACTGTGGACATTTGGACAAGGGACAGGTTAGTACCTACCCTTTAAAGTCAAGAGCTAATATTTTTACGAAAGGGCATGAAATAATTTCACATTTGACAGATCTGTAGATGAAGTCAGTGACAACAGAAAAGGGTAAATGTTCGCTTGAAATCATTGTCTGTCCTCATCAATTCCAACAGAGAGTAGTCTTGTAATGTGCAGTAGTAGCAGTTGTAATGGTGATGTAAGCCAATTGCTGATTGCTTAATGCCTGGTATGAAAGCCCATAAAAGCAGCAAGGTGCTGGCTAAGGGCTCTTAGACTTCTGACCACAACTGTCATTACTCGGTATTCGAGTTCTGGAGAGTGACTTTAGCTAGCGTGGCTTTTAGAAATAAAATGATTAAAAACTCAACACAAAAAAAGAAAAGATTGTTTTATTTTGTATCCAAATTCAATGTGTTATGTTTCATTCAGATAGGATTAAAGTAAGGAACTGGGGGTTCCTTCCCTTAAAGGTATCCAACAGAGTTTTCTTTTAAACAACTCGCTTTTATTTATATTCAAATTTCCAAATGTTTATATCGCATCCATGTTAAGTTTCACTTTCAGTTTTGGCGATGTTGTAATGAGTCTGATCTCCTTTGATTGACGGGCAGCTAGCTTGTTAGATTTCGAGGAAGAGCATATAGACCAATCAAAATGAAGAACAAGGGCATGTTTACACGCCTCCAGTGCGCCCCCGCGCCAGTGCCGTGCATGTGCATCCTCGTGCTGAAAGAACATGTGCTACACAATTTTCGGGGACCCCTTCCCTCCTACTGTGCGCTATAGCACCAAATTTAGCAACTAACGGTCAAAAAACTCCACTGGATACCTTTAATGGGTTTAATTAATGGCCAATAAATGTCACATGAATGGGAGACAGTGTCTGTATTGGTCAGTAAATGTCGCGATACCAAACCAGTCAGACATGCTTGTGTGGTAGTTACCTGGTGGTGTGTGGAGGAGTGCAGGCCGGACGGGAGTGATGAAGGGTGAACTGGGGGAGCCAGGAAGTCATCATCCTCCTCATCGTCAATGTCCCAGGCATCGTTGGTGCTGCGGGCAAACTCGTGGAAACTAGAGGCCTTCTTGGACCTGAGACTGATCACCTTAGGCTTCACGGTATCTTTGGGAAATCTGTAGAGAGAGAGAGAGCAAGAGAGAGAAAGAGAAAAGAGGGTGGGAGAGAGAGAGGAAAAAGAAAGAAGATGAGAGAGGAAAAGAGAAAGAAGGTGGGAGAGGGAGAGAGAGGAAAAGAGAAAGGTGGGGGAGAGAGAGAGAGAGGGGGGGGATGACAGAGGAGAGTAAGAGACAGAGAGGGACAGGAGGAAAGGAGATAAAAATGTTTTACTGATGTGTCAGTATATGGGGGGACTACACTTTAGATCCTGTGCACAGATAATTGAACCCATAAAGAGGCAGGTCTGGACTCTCAGACAAGATGAAAGGGGTTTTCAAGAGTGCATGCCCCAAAAGGCATGCACATACACACACACACACACACACACACACACTGATATATATTGTTTTAAGAGAATTAAAGGCAAAAACACTCTCAAAGCAAATGAATGATGCCACTTTCAATGTTGCATGATCAAATGGGTAAAAGAATTTAATTTTAAAAAAATAAAAAAAACACACCGGGGCAATCCACATGAGTTCCGGGACTCAAAGCAAAATCAAAGCATCATCAGCAGCAACAAACTAAAGTGAACAAAAACAAAACAATGTTTGAAATCAAGCAAAAGAAAAACATCCGCTTGGATAACACGGCTCCATGCAGACCGGTGGTGTTGTTGTTGTTGTTGTTGTTGTTGTTGTTGTTGTTGCGTGGAGCACTTACGTGCGTCGTAAGCGAGGGTCGAGAGGCGGGTGCTGAGCTCCATAAACGGGCTGTATACTGCAGAGAATGAGACAGGACAACGCCGTCACCCCACCACTTGCTCACGTCGAAGGAACCCCAGATAAGACGTGCGTTTGGGCCACAGATGCCTTTGATTTACATACCTCCGTCCGCGGAGATTTCTGTCGTTAGCAGGGATGTCCTGACCGAGTCACTTAATACTGAGTATCTGCCGATACAGAGTCCCGATGCGACATTTGTATTTCCCCCCGAGATAATACAGCTGCACTGTGCACACTTCCAAGTATATAAAAGTTGGTAAAAAAACAATCCAATGTGGGTAAGATATGATTGGTAATTGAATAGCTCTGCTTAAAAAAGAAAAGAAAAAAAAAGCCTTCCCTAAAATGGTTTTCATTTATTTTTTAACAAAAAAAGAATTGGAATTTGATCTGGCTTAATATAGCCGATATCCATCAAATAAAATATGCCATGATCGGCTCCGATTCCGATCTGTCCGATCTGTCTGACCCGATCGGGACATCCCTGGTTGGTAGATCTGGTTTAGCACAGAACTGCACTGCATAACGGTCTGCACTGCACGTGGGGAGATAACAGTGGGGAGAGTGACCTGACCCCATGATCAATACAGTGATTATAGCACATTCTCTCATTGTGTTACCATTGTGTGAATTCAATAACGGTAAAATACACAAACTCTCCATTT
>OMKL01003160.1:5048-20344 GCA_900302295.1 Parasudis fraserbrunneri
CAAATAATTTTTTAATCAAGAAATAATTATTTAAAAAAAAAAAAAAAAAATGCATGTCACAATCATTAGCACACAGAGAAATTATTTTGAACAACATCAAATGGATGTAATTCTGATTTAAGATTTTACTTTTTAAAGTTCATTGAGTCTTTTGGAACTCTTAAGTGGTCATTCCTGATATTGTTTTGTCTCGCAAAAGCAGAGAGAGCTTTACCGTGGTCTCTCCATCAGAATACTCAAACACAGTATGGGATATGTAGTTGGCCTCTGAGTGTTATTTTGCCCAGTCCCTGAGGGTTCAAAGAAAATATAAATCATCACCCTCCTGTCACTGTAAATGAAAGTACAATTTCAGTGACTTTGTCCTGTCCCAATTCTACTATGAAAGTCAATAGAGAAATTGGACAGAAAAAAGTCACTGAAATTGCACCGATCTGTACTTACATACTCATATGATTCTTTGTCTGGAGGGTTAAATGTTAAAACAGTCTTATAATAAAACTAGTAGTGCCAATGTGCTGATTATCAAACTTGTATCCACAACTGGTATCAGCTGAGCACATTTTCTGGTGCCGTGCTAGTGTGCACTACTGACGAAGATCATTGTTTGATTATAGGCAGTGAGTGTTGCTACAGTTACATCTTCTTACATCATCCCATTACTTACATTCATCCCATCATATGTTTTATCAGCTAGAGAGAGAGAGAGAGAGAGAGAGAGAGAGAGAGAGAGATTCTAACCACCTAGCTCCACTGCGCCATCCAGTGGTGTAGGCATGCTAATGTTGAATGTACAGTGCCCAGCAATCCCTAGAGGTATTTGGACAGTGAGACATTTTAGTTGTTTTGGCACTGTACTTGTATTTGATCTGAAATAGAACACTGACGATGAAAGTGCAGAGGAATAGTAGCTCTTTTTATACCCCCCCTTTGTAGCTAAAAGTAACTGGACAAATTAACATAAACGTCATATTTAATATTTGGTAGCACATCCTTTGCAACGAATAACTCCCAGGAGTCTGACCCAGAGACATCACCAGATCTTTGGTATTTGTGATTGCAGTCTGGTCTTCAGCAGACTCCAGATGCAAATGTTACACCTAGAATCAACTCTAGACCTTCTGTTAGCTCTCTTGAGCATGAAATAACGATGAAACGAAATGCACCCGCCCCAAGAAACAGCTGAGCAGCCAATTGTCCAATTACCTTTCATCCCCTAACATGGGGGAGGGGGCTGTGGATATGGATGTAAACACCTTCAAATTAAAGCTGAAAGTTTACACTTAAACCTCATAGTCATTGTTCCATTTCAAATCCAATGTGCTGGACAACAGAGGCAATAAGACAAAAGATGTGTCACACTTATGGACTGCACTGGGCCTATAGTACAACAGTATCATTTCTACTGATCCAACCTAAATAAAACCCCAGCAAGACTTGGAACAGATCAATATAAACTGAACAAGACTCTGTCCCATGAATATTTTATGGTAACGATAGTAAATCATATAAATAAGAGTATGTTGTCCCCATCCTTGTTGGTGGGTAAATCTCAGTGGTTTCTATCTCTGCCACGTCTCATTTATCAACTTGAACGGGTCTGAATGAGGACACAGAGAGGGAGAGGGACGAGCAATATAAGATGTCATCCGGTCAATGTCAACACAGTGACATCCGCACGTAGCCGCATGCAAATGAAGGATCCACCATGGCACTTGTGGTATGTTGTAGTATGGATGCTATGGACTATCAACTTGCACACCGAATGCACACTCAACAAAGTGTCACCACACGTGGAATTAAAGGCTGTTTCACAAGAGATATTAAAAAAAAAAAATTATAATAACCACAACAAAAAAAACAACTGGAGATGTCTTTTGAGTTTCAAGACCAGATCTATCTTGGATGTATCTTTAACAACCGTCAGTTGAACCAGAGTCATCTTTTTTCTCCCCCTCCCCCTTCTCAATGTGTGAGACATTCAGAAGAGGTTCCTCACTTACCATTATGCAATATTAATGTTGTTGTCGACTGTGAGACGGGCGTCTGTGTTGGTGTGAGTGCGTTTGGCCACGAATGACAATGGCATCCCTCGACAGACTTAGCTTTAGGGAGGAAAGGGATAAGTGGTGATTAGTGGTAGATTGATTGGCCACAGCCAGCATTTACTCTGACATGGCTGCCGTGATTGATCCAGGGAGGAGAATTCATCTGGCTTGATTGGTATGCAGGGTGAACGCAGCGAGAGCGGAGCGCCAATTGCTGCCCTCCCTCAGTGAGTATATACTGCAACAACAATGGAACGAAGCCAACAGAGTAGAGAATCTCTCTCTCTCTCTCTCTCTCTCTCTCTCTCTCTGGTGGCTCTCAGCTTTGTCTTTTTCATTCTCCTTTTTTATTCTCTCTCTCTCTCTCTCTCTCTCTCTCTCTCTCTCTCTCTCTCTCTCTTTGAATATCTCTACCAATCCATCCCTCCTACCTACTGCCCCTCCCCCGACACACACACGCACGCACACACACATACTCCGTTCTGCTACCCCCTCAGTGCATTTATGGAATAACAGGATTATTCTGTCTCCACCTCACTGTTCCATCCACAATTTTTACTGTTTTGACCTGTTGGCTTTGTTACACCACATGACTGTTTGTCAACTTGGGAGGTGCCAGTTGTAGTACTGAGTGGGCGCCTCTCCATTCAGATGCCTTCAGGCTCTGGAGCTCTGCCTGCCTAGCAGCTCGCTCCGCCAGCCATCCACATCCAGGAGAAGACAGTCTGAGGTGTGCTAAGCAACAGGCAGGCAGGCAAGAGGAGGAGAAGATAGAGGGAGGGAGAAGACCTCATCAATCTGACTTACTGGGGTTTTATGCTGTCCAAGAGATTTCAAAATCATATACAGCTGCATGGCAGCAATGGGTCTCATTCCACTGAATGACAAGGAATGGACAAAATGTATCCTGTAGGCTAAATTGTTTGACATGTCAAGATGGCCATCTGGACCAAGTTTCACTTCTCTAGGACAAACGGGGCACCGGGCTGAGCCTTAGACTTCCAGTGCTTATGATAGCGCCTCCTATGGGCCAATCAAATGTCATTTTTGCATCCATTCATGTTTTCATGTTCCTTTTTGCTTGTATTCTACACAATTTATTTGAATTTTTCCCATGCACATGCAAGGCATTATGGGAGATCGAGTCATTACGATTGTCAAAGCGCATCCAAAAGTTCAAACAGCTGTCTCTTCCTCAAATATCAAAATATCACAACAGGACAAATGGTTAGTATGATGGTTTTTATGGCCCTGCTGAATTTCAAGAGGACTGATTACTGTAGCATGATTTCTCAGTCAAATTGCATTTATGTGTTGTTGTTTTTTTATTTATTCTAAATGGCGGAAAAAATCTAGGCAGACCTTATAGGTCCTATTGGTAAAGTTGTTCAGCATATGGAGCTACAAACCAATTTTCACATATCTCGGACAATGGGAGCCGCAGAAATGAGAAATGACACTTATTGAAGAGCCCCCTATGGGCCAGTCTGTGTCATCTCATGTCATTCAGACCTGTGGTTCTGGTGGACATTATAGGTCCCAATTGCAAAATTGTTCAGAATTTCTAGCTACACAACTCAACCATGTTTCACTTCTCTAGGACCAATGGCAGAAATGGGCCTTAGACTGAAAGTGCTTATTATAGCGCCCCCATATGGGCCATTTAGTGCCATTTGTTTGTCTCAGGAGCGGTTGGCCGGGACTATCTATATGCCAAAATAGACAAAAAGTTACCAATGTATGGATGAGTTATTGGCCAAAATACAGGGAAAAATTGTAATAGGAATTCCAGCAATTACAATAGGGTTCCCTAATGATTCAAGCAGCTTAGCATTTGACCAACCTGATCCATTTTCAGTCATTCGATAAAGGATTTGCTCGGGGATAGTGGGGGTGAGGGTTGGGGAGGGTTGGGGAGGTTCAGCCGCAGTAGCAGAGATTGATCAGCTGCTGTGTAGAGGTTGGTATTAACTCCAAATGCAAGATTGGTGATTGGTCTGCTAGTGAATAGGCTGGTGTGCCAATCAGATTTGGGGAAAGCAGAAAATGTGATGCTTTTGTCTGATAACAACCAAGTAATGTGTTGCATTGCATTATCTCTGCTACTTGTGGAAAACCTCACACTCGCTCACTACCATCCATGAGTGCGTTGACTCTGTTTCTTCACATTCTTATTAATTCAAGGTTTAAGGGTTTGGAAAGATATACGATTTTTGGATCTCCTATTGATAATGATGTCTGGGGAGTAGAATTTGAAAAAAGTAATAGCGGAGGGGGAACAAAACACGTTTCCTTGTTGATAAGATAGAATTTTACTATCCCAGGGGGGAAATTGCCTTATTGTCAACAGCACTACACAGCATGGCTGGAACAGAATGTACAGAGGTAAATGAGAAATTAGTAAAATGAAAATCAAATCAAATAAATAGATGAGAAAATAATATAATATGATAAAATAAAGAGATAAGAGAGATGGAAACACAGATCTGACCACAGGAATCCTGTTTACATACCAACATATCTACAGGAGTCAGCAGATATCTACAGATATTAACACGAGTTATACAATGAGTGAGTGTGAATTGTATTTCAATTTACATATCAACAGCGCAGTTGTACAAATACTGCATACATGTGTACAGAAATATGTAGAATATATACAGAAATAGGCTATATGCTATTACTAAATTTACAGCTACTGAGAGATTGTGAGAGAATATCTGTAGCACCAAGTGTGATTATACATATGGAAAAGATATGGCCACTAGTAGTAACTACAGGATTATCCAGTTTCTCAGTTAAAGAAATTGGTGATCAATGTAATTTGTGGAAGTTCTCATTGGGATATAGTGGCTCTCAAACTCAAATGTTTTATTGAATAGAAATTGAAAGATATATAATTTTTATATTGGGGTGATTATGACTCATGATAGTGAAATACCTTTTTTGCCATCACTTCACTCACAGCACAGTTTTTCCACTATGTCATATAAGACTGTAGAAGAATTGAGAGTATACTGCAGTATATCGATGGTGGTTTGGTCCCCCAGAGAGCATGATGAGGTGACGCATCACACCAAACTAATTTATTGTCGCTCTTTGTCTCCACAGAGTCGAGAAGACCTTCTCTAGGACCAGAAGTCTGCGGTGAGTAGTATTATTTTACTTCCTGAATTCAGCACTGTATGTGGGCGAACTTAATTTCATGCCCGGTTGCCTCTAAAACACCCTTTAAAATGACGCAGCTTCAACTTTTCTTTTTTTTGTTGTTTTGTTTTCCAGACACAAGGTCTCGACGTTTGTTTTTCTTCTCCACATAACCTATGGGTGGGCCTGGTTAGATGCTCAACCTTAGCCGTCTTAACGTACAATGAAACATGACATGGATGTCAGCCCATATATCTCTGTTCTCCATTCTGTGGCAATCGACCGTTAAGATTGCACCCAATGTGTCAACATATTGAACCCGGTTCTGTTGCAGCCAGCCGGTAGTATGTGTTACTCTCTCCACCGTAGCATGGTGCTGCGGAAGGCTGCGGTGTCACGTACTAGTTTCTGTTCTCAGAAAGCTTGCTGACTAAGCGTGAAGTGGTTCAGCCTTTGCATTTGCTTGGTCAGAGTGACCAAGGTGGACATGGAGATAGTCTACCAGACCAGAGCATCTGCTGAAGATAATGGACCTATCTCAAACTCCGCCCTCTTTTCCTAATCCTCCGATCACAACTGTTGCAACAATTGTGATCGGAGGATCAATAAAAGAGGGCGGAGTTTGAGATAGGTCCATTGATATGAAGATGGAGTAGTCTATAATGGTACCTGCTTGGCAAGTGTTTTCCCAGCGCGGAGGAGACAGTGTGTCTCTGTGAATGGTTAATATATGAGGACATGGATCGAGGGCGGGAGATCGAGACAGGTGGAAAGGGTAGAGATGAAAGAAGGAGAGAGAAGAAAAGGACAGTGATGAGAGAGGGAGGAAATGGAACAGGCTGAAGACACATTCTGCATTGTTTAAACGGCCACGACAAAAATTGGGCATGAGTGCGCGAGTGCCCCCCCTCTGTGCTTCTGTCTCATTGTATTAAATTATAGCAACGTGTACTCTTCTTTACAAGTATTGTGGGCTATTATTTGCATAGCTTACCAGCGACTGAACAAATTCTATTTTTAAACAGGACATGATTATCTTGAGTGGTCTACATTGTGAATAGAGTGAGTTCATAACTTTTATAAGGAAGATTGGAAGATGGGGTGAAAGGGGAAGTCGAAGGTGCCGGATGCTTCTTTTGGAGCATCAGAGGGGAATAATGGCCCCATACTGAATTTAATTAAGGGCATATTCAGCTCTCTTTCTGCCCAAGAGCTCAGTGGGAGGGAGGCCGCGTGCTAGCTAGCCATCCGCCTCACCGCTCTCTGACTGCACTCACTGAGCCATTATATTCTGCCAATTGTGTATTCTGTCTGCCTCCACCTGCAGGCTGATTAAGAATCCCATGTGTCATTAAGGAACTTGATTTGTTTTGAGAGCTGAGAGTGTATTCTTCACTCATAATATTGGGTTGTGTCTCAGGGAGCACAAATTGCTTTCTTATTTATTTTGAGGATAAAGCGATTAAGTTTTGTTTTTACATAAACAATTACCTTAGTTAATTAATTAGTTCAATCTGTATCAATCCTTTTTCCAGATAAAAGAAGGATGTTTGCAAAGAAATGTCTATTTTTCATACTGTCCTAAAAAAAAGTAGTGTATCGGCTGAGATGTACAGGTAGGTGTAATTAATTTATATGTAATTATAAAGTCATTTCCTGTCACAACTCCACCAGTGCCCTTTGAGCTGCACCTACCAGTACCCGGGATATGGTGCAATTCATCCCTTGAGCCATATGCTAGAGTGAGTCCACCTTTAGGACCCAGTCAGGTGCAAATGACCTCTGGTTCTGTTGGCAGCGCTGAGAGTGGCCATGCCACTTCGATCAAGTGGGTTCCCCTTCATCACAGAGGCTTTGGAGAGTTTGGCCCACGACACCTCAAGAACGCTCAGCAGTGACTTCTAGTGTCCTGGAACCACCCTCCTCTACACCTACTCTCAGCAGTCTCAACACCACCCTCCTCTACACCTACTCTCAGCAGTCTCAACACCACCCTCCTCTACACCCACTCTCAGCAGTCTCAACACCACCCTCCTCTACACCTACTCTGAGCAGTCTCAACACCACCCTCCTCTACACCCACTCTCAGCAGTCTCAACACCACCCTCCTCTACACCCACTCTCAGCAGTCTCAACACCACCCTCCTCTACACCCACTCTGAGCAGGCCCAACATCACTGCGTCACTGCTAGGCTACACAACAGCACTGCCAACTTCAATGGGCCCGTGTCCCATTGAGATGTATTGGTTATCAGAAATATGAGCTGCTAAATATCCAAACCTGTATCGGAGCCAAAAATCTCATCTAGCCCTACTTGCCGTGGACCACATTGGGAGGGTAGTGACATGATTTATTTGGAAATGGCTCAGGCCTCATAACAAGGGAAGTGTCTGTGAGTGTCTCTCCATCTTGATTACCTAAGTTGTACCCCCGTCAGTGGGTAAGAATAGCAGCATGTCAGGCAGATTTACGGCATGTGCTCTAAATCAGACGGAGGATGTGTCATTAAAAATGGACTCTCCTGGATGCCTTGCTATGAACCACCGCCTCAAATCCATCACATTGCTATCCCCAGTCAGCCAGCGCGCGTGTGTGTGCACGTGCGCATGTGTTAAGTGCGCTTGTGCATGTGTACATGTGTGTGGGTGTGTGTGTTTGTGCGCATGGGCTTGTGTATGTGTGTGTGTGTGTATGTTTGTATGTATGTATAGTATGTATGTGTGGTGTGTGTGTGTATGTTTGTATGTATGTACAATATGTGTGTGTGTGTGTGTGTGTGTATCAAGCGAGCTGGTGCATGTGTGCATCTGTATCCATGTTTGTGTGTTCAGTGTGCTCAACTCTTTGGCTCTACAGTTCCAAAAAGCGCGGAGTCATTCTAGTCCTCGTTTGTGTATGTGTGACTGAATAGCCCCTCCGCCATATGGAGGCAGAGGAGTCACACTTCACCCTGGAAGGACGGGAACACTTCATTTACTGTGCTTCAAATGCTCACAGCACAATGTTCCCAATTAAACACTCATTAACTTGATTGCTCTCGATAATGGCAGCTACTTATTTGGCTCAGACTAATGTATCCTGCCATGGCAGCGAAGCGAGAAATGCCACAACATTTCATTATTACCCGTTACACTAACTTCCCGAATAGCTTCATTTTACAGGCATAGCAAAGTTCTCTTACATACAGTATGTTTGCTTAATTGTGTCAACTTTGGGCCTTTGGGTACAAGATCTGTTCAGTACTGTATATGAGAGAGAGAGAGAGAGAGAGAGAGAGAGAGAGAGAGAGAGAGAGAGAGGGATCTAAGGAACTACTTCCCCTTCCCTGCTGTGGAGCAGGGTGTCTCGGGGGCTGTCTGTCTGAGAGGCACATGTGAGACAGATAACTTTGGATTTCATGCACTAGACTAACTTACTGTACTGCAGAATGTTTTTGCTGATGCTCTTAAGCTGAGAGAGAGAGAGAGAGAGAAAGAGACGTGGGGAGAGAAAGAGAATCAAATCTGTGCATCCGCATCCATGCGTTTAGCCAGTGACTTTAAAATGTTGTCCTGAATGGTATTTTATTGTGTAGCAACAATAAAAGTTGAGACAATAACGGTGCGACAAATAATAGTGGAGAGAATAAAAAATATGACCACAATGCCAACCTCACAATACACAGAGTTTTGTTATGCTACCTATGGTATGCATTGACTGCAGTCAATAGCCAGCACTCTGCAATCAGCAGTGACAGCAGTGTCTCCCAGGTCTGAAACCAACTCTCTAGTCTGCAGCCACTGCCAGCCAGCATACCCCACGCAAAATGATGAACACCCTCAACCCAGCCCCTATCGTGGGTTTGGGGAAACTGGTTTCAAATTTGAACGGACACTATTCCAAAGCCACTGTCGTCGATTTTTTTTGGCTCACCTGTGATGCCAATTCGTTTTTTATGTCGTCCATAAGGGGGCAGTCCGTGGTCGCTGCCACAAAAGGTAATATTGTGGAAAACTAGACCATTAATCATGAAATAACAACAGCTGCAACACTACAAATAGTAGTATTTCACAGTAAGTTAGAGCGACCCCGGAGCAACCCCTATGGATGCCACAACGAATGACCCGAATTAGCATCACAGGTGAGCCAAATCAATGACAGTGGCTTTGGAATAATGTCCATCCAAATTTCAAAACACTATCTCCAAAGCCATGGTACGGGCTACCCTCCACCAGTCCCCACTTAAAAAAGTGTCATCTAATAGGTGACTAGGCATTCAAAAAAATCTGTTTCTGCAACATAATGGTTTTAATCCAAAATGAATCCAGTTATCACCACACCCATCTCATAATCCTAATCCTGTGAAATGCAATATTTCTAGAGTAGATAATTTAAATGTGAATGACTCAAACTCTAAAACGGTACAATCCACTCTGTCTTGACTGCACAACTTAAACAATCCCAGCTTTAGCAAGACATTTCCCATCCCAGTGATCGTGGACAATAGACCCACAAGGGATTTGAACTCAAAGTCATCTCACACTGGTGCTTTTGGCAGGTGTGAAAGGAAAAAAATGAATTTATGTTCTTCTCTGTCATATCATGCTGCTACCAAACTAGAACATTTAGTTGAGTAGTAGTCCACTTTAGTTGATTTAATGTAATAACTTCAGCAGGTTCTGCACACTAAGATCCTTGCAAGTTTTTTTTTTATTATAGAAAAGCCAAGGTCAGAAGACCTTTCATCAGAGCAACCAGCCTATGCAATTACAACTTTGGATAACAAATCTTTTTTTTTTTTTTAAATCACTTCCAACAAATCAATGTTACAGAAACTTGGGACCACTCCTGGACCCCGCTTTGAGACTGCAGGGGTTCCGCTGGCAGGACTCTGAGCTGTGCCAAAGGCCTGGTGCCCGGGTGTGCAGGCAGGGCGGGGAAGCCTGTGGCTGACATGACCACAGTCATGTGTAAATGAAGTACTCATCAGTGCTGAGTGGTGAGGAGGAAGGTGAAGAAGCATCTAATTGGCCGTCTGAACCACTTGAGGACCCCTGTAGTGGCCACTCTGCATCCTAAGGGCCGTGAGAGGAAAGTAAAGAGGAGGAATAGAGTAGTCTTGTTTAGATTAGAAGGCAGATCAAGGCACTTAAAGGTCTCATATTTTACTCCTTTTCAACAGGTTAATATAGGTCTTTGAGGTCCCCAAAACATGTCTGAAGTTTTTTTTTGCTGAAAATACCACTCAGATTATGCATTCTAGCATGCCTCTATACCCCTCTGTTTCAGTCCTGTTCTCGACAGGCTGTTTCTGTGTCTTTAATGTGCCCCAACGCCATGCTCCGGAACTGCACGTGAACTCTATGAGTTAAGATGCAGCAATTGCATATCCTATTTCTTGCCTAAAATGTTGTCAGAAAAAAGGCTTACTAGCAAGCCGCGAAGAGGAGCAAGCCTGCCTTGGTGACATCATTGAAATATGGAAACGTCTCGAATTACAGGCACAGTTTGTGAATACGGGCTGTGTGACTTTCTCCGTGGACTTTGATACTCTCACAACATTTATGTAGCACCTAGGCCTGCTTTATAATCAGGAAAGACTTAAAACTGCCAGGGTTAGGGGTCCACTTCTCTCTCTCTAGGGCCACCCGCTAAAAATATGTATACTCATGCTATTGTAAGACACTTTAGGGCAAAATGAAGACCGAGGACAAAGCTGCACACCAGTGACGTGGCTGACCTGTTCTGAGTAGACCAGATTAAATATGGATGGTTGGATGGCCCAGATGGGGTCTTGCCATGTGCCCTCAAGGTATGTGCACACCAACTCAGTGATGTGCTCCAGTTCATTTTCTCTCCATCTCTCTCCCAGTCCAAGGTCCCTGTGAGATGGAAAAGCTCATGCATTGTGTCTGTGCCCAAAAAAAACAAATACTGGGACACTTAAAGACCTCAGGCCTGTAGCTCTCAGTTCCCAGCTCATGAAATGCTTTGAAAGAGTTGTCCTTGGGCATTTCAGTAGGCAGGTTTCTGTGTACCAAGATCCACTCCAATTTGCATGGAGGAAGGGTGTTGGAGTGGATGACGCTCTACTCTATATGCTTCACAGAGTCTACAGCCACTTAGAGTCAGCTGGTGCATCTGCAAGAATCATGTTTTTTTTTGTTTTTTTTGTTTTTTTTCTAGTGCTTTTAATACAATTCAGCCACACATAAGCTCATTGATTTTAACATAAGCAATGCCACTGTTGCATGGGTCATGGACTACCTCACCTCTAGAGGTTTGGAGGTGAGGTATCTGATGCCACGATTACCAACACAGGCGTGCCCCAAGGCACTGTTTTGTCCCCATTTTTATTCACTTTTTATACGTCTGACTGCAGGCTGAGTCTGGCATCTGGCTGCCACCTGCAAAAATGTTCTGATGATTCTGCACTCGTTGGCTACATCCTCAACAGCCCTATTCACATGGAACTGGTATTTTCTGGGGATCTCTATTCATTTGTAATAGTTGCGGAGGTCATCTCTGATCTGAATCCAATGCGAATTTGCCATGTCTGTAATTTGTAAAGTAAAAATTCCAGTGCAAATTACCTACCATATTTCGGCAAACACAGAGGTCATCTGATAATATTAGTCCTGTGTGAATCAGCATCACAGTAATTTGGGGTCATAATTTGTTTTTGGTAGTAGCAAAATCAATACAGGAAGGTTTTAAATGCATTTTCAGTGCAAACGTCAAATCAATCTGCTTAACCTCAGCATAGAAATCGATATGCCGACAGTTCCTTCTTGAAATATATATTTCCATCCAAAGTAGGTGCACATACTGTTACTGTTATCCATTTCATTATTTTTCCCCTGCTGGATTCATAGATCTGATTTATCGCAGAAAAAATATTGAAGGAGGCTACTCTGCATGATTACATCTTGTAATTCAGGCAGTGAATTTGGCGTTGTTGTAATTAGTTTGATGTCTCATTTGGAACAATAATGTTTGATCACGCTCCCCAACAGTGGACACCTCTGTAAAAAGCTTATCCCGTGCAAATGCGTATCTGTAAATCACAGAGGGATTATCCATTACCATGAGTCCCCACATAATTATAGTCCTGTGCGAATAGGGCTAAAGACAGTCACCTAGCCTACCAACAGGAGGTAGATGGCTTTGTCAAATGGTGTGATGAAAATGACTTAATTTTAAATATAAAATGTAAGATTGATTTTAGAAAGAAGAAGATTTTAGATTTTAGATTTTAGAAAGAAAAAGGCTGCAGTGCCCCCTGTCCTGATTAAAGAGGGGCCCATTGAGCTGGTTTCCTCTTATAAGTACTGTACCTTGGTGTCCATGTGGGTAATAGGCTGGACTGGAAAGAGAACACCAGTGCCATCTTTAAAAGGGCCCAGTCCAGGCTGTCACTCCTGCACATGTTTTCTGTTGGGGGTGTGGCTTAAGCTCAGAGGACAGGAACACGATCAATAAATTGATGAGGAAGGCAGGTTCCATTATTGGCTTGACCCCTGACTCGCTAGAGGTTATCATGTTTTTAGCGAGCTGAAGAGCTATTTTAGCGACAGGCTTGTTATGCCCAGGTGCCCTTCAGAGAGATTCAGGAAGTCCTTTGTACCTGCTGCGGTGATGTTTATTTTACTGTGAACATTGTCGTTGACTGTCACTGTTGATAATGACGATGATGATGATCTGATGTTGATGACGAGGATGGTGGTGGTACTGAGGATTGTGGTAATGTTGATGTTCATGAATACGTTGATGTTGATGTCATCTATAAACACCAACATATACTAGTACAGTCACATCAATGTTCACATTATTTATCATGGTGCTGGGCTCTCCCCTTATTTTGTACTGCCTTGAGATGTGTCTGCCTTTTTCCTATTGTCCTGCCTGTTGTCTGTCCTATATGTATGGTGGCACTCAGTTTCCCCTTGGGCGATTGATAAAGTATTTAGTATCATATAGTATCATATGGTACTGTCACCTCCAGTGTTTCTGTCGTACACTACATGTTGATGCATCCAGGCTCAGTTCCTTTTCTCGGCATGATTAGACTGGGAGCAGCAGCACTTTGTTGACCCAGGTTGCATCTGGAGTGCTCACCATCGGAGGTTGATTAGCAGAGTTTTATTAAAAGTGTTGGTATGAGCCGGGGTTGGTTTTAGGTGACTTACTGTACGTGGACTGGGAGTGTACTAAATCTGGCTACGTCAAGGACAGGGTAGGGCCCTATAGCAACCCAGATAGGTGCGTCTAGTCCACAGTGGTTTCATAAAGAAGGACAGTATGACCTGATGTACGGTTATAGCAGGATCTACCTTGGAGCTTGTGGTGAGAGCAGAATCGGAGTGGGAGCGGAGACGTAGAAGGTTATTGTAGCAGTCTTCCCCTACTACTACCTGTGCACCTGTTCAGTTAAATCAATGCTAAATAGCGGCAGCTGTGGGAGATTGTGGACTATTAGAGAGAGAGAGAGAGACAGAGACATACACATACACACACAGGCACCATACACAAATACACAGCCACCCACTTCTGTTTTTCCCCCAATGTGCAGTTCACACCAATCATGCCTCTTTGAAGTGGAGAGCACTTCCACTGCCTCCCTCCTCGCCCCGAGCCAAATACAGGTATGAAATAGGCTGTATCACCATCTTGATATTCTGTACTCCCGGCTGCTACACTCATATGTATTATGAAATAGTCCTCTCCCCCACATCCCTCTTACTCACTGGTTGAGAATCAATTATGTCCACCTCTAGTGAAAGGAAAGCAGCTCTGTTTTCACATCACGGTGAGAAGTACTTTCAGTCGGCCTCTATCCGCCTACGCCCTCCCACCAGAGGGGAGATGCTTGTCTCAGAAGTGGGCTGGAGAGGAGACAATGAGTTGTCTTCATGGAGCACTCTGTAGTTTCCTAGTACTCCTTATGTCTTTAGTGGTCCATCTGTCTTGTGCATCACATGTGTCTGCATAATGATTCCTCCTGGTGCTGTGAATGCCATTCAGACACACCGCTGTTTTGATGGCTTCACATTAACCCTCCAGATTCCAACGTATTTCACATACTCTAATTACCGACTGGAGTCATTTTGGCCGTATTATGAAAATTTGCCAGAAAGCCACAGCTGTTGAAGCACCTTTTTAATGTTATTACACTGTCAGGGGACAAGATAGCAATTGTTCCCTGACAGTGTAACATTTGATCTAAAATGACCTGTCTTAAAATTCCCAAGTTATGTAAATTCATGAGTCATATAAGTCAGGCTGTTCTCACGGGTGCCTACTTTTCATTGGATTTCCTACGAACTGGCGAGTGCACAACAAATTGTAACCCCGCCCCTAATCCTAACCATAACCATAACCGTAACCTAACCCTAACTATAACCTCAGCATAAGCCCAACCATAACCTACCCCTAACCATAACGTTAACCACAAAGTCACAGAGAAGCTAGAAATTGGTGTGCAACTTTTCGTAGCATTTGCTACGAACTGGCTCATGAGAATACGTTATATAAGTAAGTACAGCAAGGGGGGCGGGGGGATATTAGTTTTTTTTGTGTATATCAAAGATATATGTAACTCTGCTGAATCGTTGTCTTTGTGTCTGCTGACAGCGGTCTCATTAGGATGTGCATCACTTGATTTTAGATCCCCACAGAATCAATGACTGACTCTATATGTTTCCACCCGAATGACATTGGAGGGAATGGCGCTTTTGACGGGGGTCAAAATGATTCCACCTGTATTATTGTTATCAGAAGTCCATCAATCATTCTATGAATTTATCAAGAAACAAGTTTGTTGACAAAGTCAGGAATAAAGGATATAAACCACCTTCAAAATATAATAAAAATATATTTTCAGGGTCAAAATGACCCCATCTTATCTTATCTTATCTTAAGGTTTAAAATGCAAGCATTTCCTCCAGTAAACTGAAGAGGATACCTAACCTGAACTGACAACACCTGAACACTCATACTGGTCAACACTCAAGCTGAAGGGATGATGAAATCTCTTATGCAGCAGAGAGGCCATGTTCATGAGTGCTGTCATCTTCAACTATGATTTGCAATGGTTGTCTCGCTGCTTCAACATGACACAC
>OMKL01003179.1:5970-16649 GCA_900302295.1 Parasudis fraserbrunneri
CGGCCGGTACATGGGCGGGGGCAGGGCGAGGTGAAGGGGGCAGCGGGGCTCTTCCGACTGGCCCATGTGGACGGTGCGGTCACACGGGACGTCCTTTAACCCCGGACACGTCTTGAACAGCACCTGGTTGCTGTCCTGGTAGATGTCTGCGTCTCGTCGTCAAGGACGACGACCACGATGGAGGCGGTGACACGGTGAGCAACGGTGTCAGAAAAATGTAGTCAGACACACTAATTCATTTTATTTCAACCGCAATTAAATGAACGGCAGGCATGGAACAATGGAACATTTGCATTAGAGAATAACGTTTACCAGTTGCACAAATAAGATGATTATTATTGCAAATACCACAATTATCCCTATACAAATAAGCTTACTGCAATTACAGCTGAACATAAGGCTCCTTATTGTTTCGCTGTAAAATGCTGGACTGTACAAATGATATGCCTGAATGGTTTTGTACAATGAGTGTTTGCCTTTTGCCAAAGCATGGCTATTAAGCTGAATGGCTTGTTCACAATATAGCCATTTTCTGAATTAATCTGTTATCCAACCATCTTGGCAAACAGTTACAACAATGCAAAACTCAATACTTGCAATATTAACCACTTCTTGTTCTGACTCAACCTACACAGCATAAACCAGTCTAAACACTGGTGTATGCAAACCAACCAGGAAAACATGAGGTTGAGGCTGTATGTCGACACGAAAGCCCTTTTCACACAGTCAAGCCAGCCAAAAAGTGGTATTATAACGTGGCATTGCTGGTTCCAGACCCATTCACGCTGCCCTTAGAAAGTCATCAATTCGCCAACGTGTATCCTACCCTTTCACACATAAAAATCATGTACTGCTTTTGTTGCTAAGCAATGCAAAAGAAGTGATGTATACAGTGAAATCCATAAAGAAGACAACTTTCACAGCACAAAAAAAGCAGACATCAAGCCGGCTACATGACTAGGTAGGAAGGCGGCTTGTTGGTGGTTTAAAAAATGCTGGTATGACTGTTCACACAGAACAAACAGCCACACTTGCCAGTTTTTCCTCCCATGTGAAAAGGGCTCAAGTTGAGGCTATGTCTATACCAGGGATGGGTTCATTCACTTTCAATTCAAAATAGGAATTTAAACTACAATTCACCGGAGCATTAATTCTCAAATCATTTCTTTAGACTGGAAGAACCTTTTCAGTAAAATATTTTAAAAAATTCAAATTCTGAATAAGTCCACATCCAGCACGGACTGAATTGAACCCACCGTGGTCTGTGTAAATGATTTGGTGTTCAAACGAGGAGGGTAAGACTTTGTTCCTTCCAACTGAATTGATCATCCCCTTTTTAACTCTGGGGGAAATCAAAAGACCACAGGAAGAAGTTAATGTCGGCTCTGTTTGAAACCAACAGCTACTGCAAGCTGCTAATCTTGATCAGGGCCAAAATGAACATGATCCAGGAGAAGTAAAAAAATAAATAATAATCTCAATTTCAAGTAGAGCTTGAAATTCAAGTCTGAAAATGATTTACAACTAAAGATACTGAGTGGTAAAACCTGAGTGTTTCAACATGCAAGTGGACTCATATCATTCTGTCAGACAACACAGGGATAATAATATTACCATAATGAGGTAAAAAAATAAAAAAAGTGAATTTAAACATGCATGTTGACTTCCATTACTCTCATCAGACAAAACAACAAACGGGCGAAATGGAAATAGTCGACCGTGTAACACAAGCACGAGGTACCGCGCATGACAAACTTAAAACTGGGAAACGTTTCGTATTTCCGTGTGTGAAAGGATACGAGAGAGGCAGTGTCGGGTCATGGGCAGGCAGGGATTCGTACAGCGGGTGCCTTCCACGAAGGAAATGCATTTCTCGTAACTCGTCCTCGTAGTGTGCGGCTACAATAGAGAAAAACCTGGTTTAAAGTGGAAACACTTACAAACACAAACAAGACATTTTATTACACTTAACCATGACATAACAGCAACTGAGGCTTGAACAAAAAACATACGCCTATCACTTGGAACATCTGAGAAGAGTACGATTTAATAAGCTCACGCAGAGTCATAAGGCTTAGCATTCTGTTGTTACCCGTACCCCGATTAAAGATAAGATCAGTGACAATGAATTAAAATCCTTTCAGTTTTGTTAGCTGCATTATCTCAAGCATGTTCTGGGTGCAAGATGGGAGCCGTTTTTCGACAGAGTGCAACATCCGTACCATTTTAGTAAAGTATGCTTCTACAATACACCCATGCTACCTAGAAAAATTAAAAAGGAGCACGAGTAACTTGAGATTCAAAGAGAGGATGTGCATTTTCAATTATTTTCACAGATCCTGCTTTGATTTAAAATTTTTACCATAGAGCCCTGCACGATTAATGCAACGAGGGAGGTTAGCTGGTCAAAATGAATGGGGATTTTGCCATTTTTATCTAACAGCTATTGCACAAGCTGTGTTGTCAATTAAAAGACAACGCTTTCACGTGACATTTATCAACCAGTCACTACCACTGAACCGAATAACAGTTGTCATATTTTGTCGATTTACAAAGAGTAAAAGCAAACGACTGAAAAAGGATGCCGGCGCGTTAAAAGAAGTGTCCTATCCGATCCCAGCCGAATAGGCCCTTTTCACGGCGGCCATTTTGACATGTCATCGCTGGGGTAAACACATGTGTAATTAATAACATTAACTATGGCCCCGTTCCATTTAGGTGTGTCAGGGGCCAGGGCCCTGGTATTGTGCAGGCTGCAGGCACTGTGACACACCTACATGGAACAGGACCATGATAAATGTTGCTAATTACACCTGTGCTTACCCTGCGGTGGTATGTCAAAATGGCCACCGTGAAAGGGGGGCCTATTCACCCGGGGTACGGTTAAGGAGGCACACCTGAGGAGCTCCATCTGTCGCAGCCTGCCTCCTCTCCCGGAGCTGTCTGTGAAGGAGGGCCTCCACTCCGTACCGCCGACGGTAACGACGCAGAGCTTTCAGCTTCTTCAGGTTCTCCCGCTCCTTCATGGACAGTCCCTCGGGCCCCGTCAGCAAACTGCTCCCTGCAATTCACATTTACACGCATGTATAATACACAGGACTATGGAATACTGGAGTCACCTTCATGTTGTGACTGGGTGAGGGAATTGTACTGTTAATTCACAGTATTCAAATTGCAGACATCTTGGCCGGCAAACAGGTGATTGTAATCAAATATCAGGTGATCATCATTAAATGACAAGCATGGCCAATGTGCTGTGGCATTGTGTCATACTGGTTGGCATGACATCATGAGAATACTATGAATAGGGAAATGTTATCTGGGTAAAGGGCAGGAAATTACTTTTACATCCCCCAGCCACAGTGAGTGGTCAATTCCAAGATTGACCAGGTACCTTCACTATTTTTTTTACCAGCCAAATACATTTTTTGAATAGAAAAGGACATCCAAATAATAGTTGTTTACCTGCTACAAATGACTGAGGGTAAACAATTTCACCAGTTAGAGCCAAAATGAATTTGCATTTGGCTGGTGTTCATTTCCTCCCTTGCCAAGTTTGTTTCATCCACTAGACACTTTAGCAGGTAAACAACCACACTATTTTCCCATTCTAAAATTCAAAATTAGGCCTAGATAGAGGGGCCAACTAGTAACTGAAGGGTCGCCAGTTTGATCCCCGGCACCAACAGGACGGTATATTCCAGTTGCGAGCTGGCAACAGGAGGGTGGCTGGTATTACACCTAGAGCGCCCACCGTCTCTGCCAAAGTGCCCTTGAGCAAGGCACGGAACCCCAAAACTGCTCTGGGGGCACTGCACGGCAGGTGACCCTGCACTCCGAAGAAATGCATATGTGTAGGGGGCTGTGTTAAGTTTATCTAGGAGGGATATGCGGAAATACAAATTTAAATTGTCCTGTGTAAATTGACAATAAAATAAGATAAACGTTCTAATCTCCTTTGTGGCTGGTGCATAAGGAATGTTGAAGTCCCCTGCCCCTGGTCGGGTGCATGCAGGCTTACCCAGAGTTTCATGCTCCACCTTGCGACTATGCAGGTATCTGCGCTTCTTCTCCTTGAGCAGGTGCTGCAGGCGTTTGAACTGGTCGATGTAGAGCGACTGAAGCCTGATGAGCTTCTCCCGGGTGATCAGCGCCACCTCCTCTGCCGTGTACACTCCCGCGTGCCTGCGATGTCGTGGGATTGGCATCATTAATAGGGAGGCACCGAACAGATACCACCGTTTCGCTGCCGGTACCGATTCAGAGGGCTAAACTCTCGGCCGACACCACGTACAGATCCACCGCTTTTACTGACTTAGACCATCAGTTTGGGGTCATTGGACAAAAATGATTGATATACAATCACATTTTCTCCATTAGAGAAATGCTTGTAGGTGTTAAAAATGAAGCAAATAAAGTCACTTTGCTTTGATTTCTAGCAAGTTACACATTTCTTGGTATCAGAGTTTTGTATTGGGGGAAATTCTCCAATACCTATACCCTGTTTTACCCTGGTATTGGACCGATATCCAATACCAGTGTCGGCACATCCCCAAAACACCGGTTTTGTGTCTGTAATGGCACACAGCTGTCATCATAAACAATCGGTTCAAAGTGTCACATCACAAAACAAGGAACCCTTTCAGTCTAATTTCCAAGCAGTCCAGATGACAGAATCTTGAATTGAGGCCAATGCAGAGCTCACTTAACGAAAACATGAATTCACAAAAGCAAATCTAGGGTCTCGTTGAGTTTAAGAACTCAGGCAAAGAGAATTTTAGGTAACAGGTTACAGTCATGGATCATAATGGAGGTCTACTCTGTACTATCATGACTGGGGTTCGACTGAGAGGGGCAAGGGATTCTGAATTTACTATTCCCTTTGTAAATATGGAGGGTTTTGGTCAGCAGCGCACGAGGAAGGTAAAAGGGTTCATTAATTAACTTTATTGTCACCTTTGTTTGAAACCGACAGCTGCAACAAGCTGCCAGTCTTGATAGGGGCACAGTGAAACATTACAACCCAAATCCCACAGACCAAGGGTGGATTCAGATATATGAGTATGTCAAAATGATGAGTGACCCAAGTTCTTTCCCCATAAAATCCCATTATCGCGAATCCTAAAATGCATCGTACATTCACTGAATTGCTTTTATGGATGCGAGTCGTGAGTTGCCAGAGCCCCTGAATTGCTAGCTGCTAGTCAAGCCTAGTTTTGAATTATTTTATGATTCAGTGTCTGGCCCCGATAGGCGCCTTCTCTGGTTCTTCAACCGGGCCAATAAGAGTCTGTTACTGGGCAGAGTCTACTTATACCCATCCGGTCTGTTGACCAGAATAATAACACCTGAAATTGGCCGAACTGGAAGCACTTTGTGTATCAGGCAAGAGTCCAGAGCTCTGCCAACGAACAAATAAGAAACAGTCAGAGTGACTTACTTAAGAGGATCCTCGTGATCACTGTCGATGCTGTCAGCCTCACTCTCTGGCTCACCTCTCCAAGTCTGATCCAGCACCAGCGGACCCTGCTCCTCCTCACTCCAACTGTCCTCATCTGCACAGACAGAGAAGGGGAAACGGTTAAAAGAAAAAGAAAAAAAAAATCACACACAGGTAACAATAGAAACTGAGAAGAGAATATCTGAATTGATTCCGTATGCCACCAGAGCTTTTCCTGCGTAGAGAATTTCAAGGTGGCCACCCGGGTCAATTCCTTGGTAAAAACATGCCAGATGTCGGCACAAAAAAAAGGCCTAAATGCAACTCCACCGGTGATGCTTTGATTGTAATAACCTGCAATGACGGTAGTAGTCCAGCGTGGCGTGAGTCCGCCAAGGGAACAAAAGTTGAAACAGAACTAGCTGCCACTGGAGATTAGTAGAGCAGGTTAGGCGGCTAGAACCATAAAAAAAAAAAAAAACAGTACAAGTCAACCAAACAAAGCAAATCGACGGAGTTGCTTGAACCCTGGTTAACGACTAGAAATAACGACAAAAGAAGCTTCGCTATCAAATTATCACCACGGAGGTATTGTCCCTGAATCTGGAACACGGTAGTTCTGATTCGTGGCTCCAAAGGCATGCTCATGCCGGACAGCGCAACAAGGAACCGTAGCCAAAACAACCGTGGACAGACTCGTGGTCGAGTCTAAAATGTCCTCATTTCAAACGATTGTAGAATCATCTTTCAGAGTGGAACTGCATCTACTATAAACGTCATCGTGCCACCTAAACAAGCCAGTTTGATTTACCTAGAATGCGGCTAGCTTCTCGGCGTCCTCCATCAAGGTTGTGCGTTTCTGCGCGGCTGTATCCGCTGAGCTGAGAAAGTAGTAATTCTGGGGATGGGCCAGAGGCCTTTCTCATCTGAGCACGGAGAGACATAGCATTCCTTCTAGCGTGCTCAGCACAAAAAGTCACCCTGGGGAACACAAGAGGGTCATTGGGGGATGGAGAAGGGTCAGAGAGGTTGCACTGTATTGATTTACTAGCCTGTGTTCACGTAGTCTCTCAAGTCAGCCTATCTCTTCCACAATCTCCGAATGCTCCAGAGACTGTCTGTAATTCAGCCTGTTAAAATTAAGAAGAGGAAGCGGTCATCTTCCACCGGAAAAGCTCTTCAGATCACGACACAGTGTTCACGCAAATGTATTCCCCTCAGAAACATAAACGAGGCAGGCGATTGCAATGCTAGCTGTGCATGGCTATTTTAAACGTGGCGATAGCTAGCATGGAAGATACACCGACAAAACCGGTGAAAGAAGACACAGAAACGTAAACAACGTCTCCGTGACGAGGAGGAAGCAACTGCACAGGTGATACAGAAGTGGGGAAATGACAGAATACCGCCTTATTTACTACTCACTTTCAGAGCTGCTGAATTACAGACGGGTTGGCAGAAGCATTTGGAAATTGTGGGAGCCAACACGCCTGTCTTGAGAGACTAGCGTTCACGGGTAGCCTTGGTGTGTGTCTACTACCCTCTTCATGTTACTCTATTGCCTGAGAGTTACTCTATTCATGGACACATTGCCACTGTAAGTACAAAGAGTTAGCGTTATTACACGCGTTATTGACTTTATTGTTTATTGAGCTTCACTGAAAGTTATTTTAATTTTTTTTGATACAGGCACAGTCTAGGGGAGGCTCGCAGAAGGAACATTTCATTGCCATTGTACATGTATGTGCATGTGACAAACTAACTTTAACTCGAACTGACAGAGATGGTCGAACCTTACAATACTTCAAACCATGAAAAATATCCCAGTTTCTACCCATTAAACAAAAGTCTGTGTTTTTTTCTTCTTTTTTTCTTTCCACTCACCCGTCTTTCTTCTCCACCTTCGGAGCAGCATTGGGGCAGCGCTTGCCGTTCTTGGTGGAGACATAGCTGCACTGTTTGTAGGGGGCGTTCTTGTCCTCCAGGATGTGTTTGATGCAGAACTCCAGGCCGTCCAGGCGTGGCTGAGAACAGGGCCGCTGGGTGAAGGAGCAGGCCTGAGGCTCCTGAGGACGGGCTGCCTGGGTCACCCGGCCCCGGTTCGACGGCAGCACGTGGATCCGTATTCGGTTCATTGCGAAAACTGAAAGACAAATCATGGTACATTCAGATGCAGATCAGACTATATTTCTACTGAGTGACCATTCGGTGGTTGGGATATTAAGATGTCAAACGTTCATAAATAAAATCAAACGTTCCCCCTACATTTATTCACCAGCAGCCACCAAGGGTATTGCTTCAAAGTTGCCCCCACTGTTGGTTATTAGAACATCATTGTCTATTTCTATTACTCCCTCAGAAAACAAATAAAGTGTCCTTGGGATATAAGCATGTACATGGGAGCTTTCACTGCCATCAGTTCTGGAACTGGAAAAGTGACCAGGGAGGGAATTTAACAAGCCACCAGCCAAATGCTGCTGGTAAGCTTGTCTACTCTACCTGACACTTTGGCAGGGAAACAATCAGACTCTATTCTAAAATTCAGTTTGGCTGGTCCTGTGAAAATGTTCTGTGCATATATCAATTCAGCAGCCCTTGTGGTGATCCAAGTTAGAACTGAACCACAAAACCCTCATCCAGCTACAAAAAAAAAATCTAGAATTCCTCCAGCGTAGTTTCCATTTTGAGCAGGACACCGATTCGTCCGCTTGTGTTGCTACTGCTAGGCTGGCATGTGACAGTTTAACAGACCCTGCGGGCTGGGTGTGGGCGATATGGATGGGCAAAGGATAGCACGTGAAGGCTAAAACGAAGCTCATATGGCACAACAAAAGTAAGACTAAACCAAGGCAGAGCCTCAAAGACATGACTGCAGGTGCAGCCAGAACCTGTTCTCATTTCAGAGGGCCAGTCATTTAATTACAATATTCCAGGTTGTATGACTCCAAAGGTCAGAGAGGAAGCGAACGTTACTGCAGCACCTCAAACAGTATGCGAAAGAACTTATGGAGGATAATTTGCACACAAATCTCCGGAAACAAGAACAAATTTCGCAACCACTGTTTATTGGATTTGGATACACAAGGCGATCAAGTTCATCACCAAAGTGATGGATGTCTGCAATGTATGGCGGTGTCTCCAATTCAGCACTTGATAGACTTGCTAGAAGTGTGATGTATCAACTATCGAACACCAACTTAGATAACGTCAGCAAATAACTTGCGCAAAGCATTTGAAAGCTGGTGAAACAAACGCTAGCAACACTTAGCGTTAAGTAGCATTATTTTACATTACTATGGAAATGATAAAACTGAGGGTGTAGCTACACTGAATCCTAATACCCGCCACTGACCTGAAGTCCGCCTCTTTACTGCGTCAGAGCAGTTTATCTTGTTGGGTTTGTACCCGCCATCTTTGTTTAGCATTGGCTAATGTTAGCTAACGGTAAATTTACACTATATACGGCTACAATTCGTTTTTATTTACTAACGAACGTATGCAGCAGATTGCCTCTGTGTTATCGGAATGCGTTAATGTCTAAAGATAAACATATCTCACCATTTTCGGTTGATAATTGCTTACCTCCTCCTGTCTTGTTATCCGGCCAAACCTAGCTCGTGAAGCACACTGCGTCGTTTTTGATGCACTCCACAACCACTGCGGTGACATTCTGAACCCGCCCATTTCAGGTTTTGATTGGTGAATACTCTAAAGTACGATACATCTTAAAGGCCAATCTCGTTGTCCATCACTCCAGTGGCTGAATGTTGTGCATCAACATCTAGTTTATCACCACTAACCTGAAAGAAGACACAACGTGAAGCAAATAAACTTCTTAAAATATTTATTGACATGGGATTATACCAACCACATTATATCAAAAGGAACAGTGTTCACAAATAACAATGCAGACCTTTTAACTGAAACAAGATCCCCAAAAAAAGATTCAAATCCAGACCTGAGAGTTCATGTGGTATCACTAAAAACACTTAACACCAAGATGTGACAAAATATGAAACTTTTGAGTATTGATAAGTAACAGAGGTGTAGCTACAGTGATTTTGCATTGTTAGGTTGCATGAGTGTCCTTCCATTTTCCTATTCGGTTCATTTTGAAATAATTCCTGACATAAAAGACATTGAGTATGACCTTATTTTGTCCCACACTGTCTTCAGACAATCAATAGATACTTGAGGTGGAAATTTTGACTAAATCAAATAATGGAAACAGTGTTCCAACATGGTATTGCCATAGTGTGTATCTATTATTACATCTATCATTACAAATGTAACACTTGAAGCCGACTGCTTATCAAGCAATCTTACTCGCATAAAGATTCAGTGCACTTCAACATTTTCATGCGTTTCCCAGCAAACAACCAACATAAACCAACCTTATGCATTTTAATTTCTGCTGTCTGGGTAACGAGCTGTCAGACGAGCAAAGCTTCGGTGTATTAAAAAGGCCACATATAAATTTCACAATTTGTTAGAGTGCATTACTGTGATGCACCCTTAAAATGTATTTCACACAAAGAAACGCTACACAGCAGGTTAAGAGCAGTAATACCATATAATCAAATCCATATACAATTTTACATTAAAATGTAATGTGCATGATTAAAATGTACAGATGATACCCAAATGCTCTGTATAGTTCTTGTCTATGATCAGCTTCTCCTGTACAAAAAAAAAAAAAAAAAAAAAAAGTTTAAATTCAAATGAATTTGACTATTATACTTTTCATAGGCCCATCGCCCTGAAATGTGAAGTGGAGGTGCATCAAATAATTTCTGCTTAGCCATGTGTGACTGCCATAACTAAAATGGAGGAAATCATTTCTGATGGGACTCTAACTTATGGATGGATTAATCGAATGCGAGTGTGTGTTTGAAATCCATCTGGTTCATTTGCAGGTGCCATATGAATGTGTGGAACTGGAGCCTGTAAAATGATTGAATTAAACCGTACATAGACTTAGGTGTGTGTACAATGGGATTTACACATCTAAAATCCTCCCCAAGAAGTGTATCAGTGAGAGACACTGAAGAGATCAGAACAGACAGAAATAACACACAACTCTCGGTTCAGGAAAAACAAAAGACAAACTGGACTATCATCAAATTATGGATACTGTTATGGGTGTGCATTGTAAATACTATGTAGATTGTTAATATTATGCATGGTGTATGGTCAACATGAAGGAAGCACCTGTAGAAAACTGTGGTTATCCCCCCCC
>OMKL01003183.1:0-12687 GCA_900302295.1 Parasudis fraserbrunneri
GGGGTTCAGCATCGTCATATCTATGTATGACAGAATGGTATGCTCATTTTCTCACGCAATAATAATCTCACCTGAGTTGAGAGGTATTGTGTTTGGTCGAGGGGACATTAGGTTTCTGTCTTCTCCTCTGCTGGAGCCTCTATAATTACAGAAAAACACATTTAAACGCTCAAATCAATAGTTCTAAACTCATAATTCATCATTCAAAGTCATTTATATCAAGCACGGCCTAAGGAACAACAACATTTTGCTTTCTTCATTTCTATTACACAACTTACTTTCTCTGCGGCATGGATACAGTCTTGACTTGGGAATGTGTTCTGGGGTTGCAATGACTTCATTTGTGATTGCCTTCTGCCCATTTTTGCGCTTGGAGAAATGAGATTCAGTATTTGAAATAAAATCAATAAACAAAAAAACAGACAAACAAACAAAACTGATAGACCATTAGTAAGTTAGGAAACATAATTAAAAACACAAACCATTAACAATTATGGGCCTGATAATAAATTGCAATACACAAAATGCCAGAGAAGGGTATTCTCATGTGCCCCAAATTATCATTGCCCGCAAAGATGTTAACAAAAACAAGCCTACATAGCCCAACCAATCATTACATGGCTACACAGTATCTAGCCTCATGGAGCTACGGTGTCCCAGCGACGCCTCTAATTAGATGAAGCAACAGTGAAATTACACTCAAGACTACCATTTATGCTGCATTGGGCCGACTCTGCATTTTACGATTCACTAAAAAAGAATAATAGCTTACCTGGCAACATTAGGCCTAGGGTTGTTGTTGCTCCATGGCGCCTTATCCCATTCCCTTTCTCTGATAGAAACCGTTCCAAGGCATCGTGCCACTACTCGCTCCTGTAGAATTGTGCCCATCCCAAACTGCAGTAACCACCAATCAAATGAGCGAGAAGGTGCTCCGCGCAAAACACGATGGGGTGGTCATGATGAGAAGGGTAAAAGCGTAAAATGCAGTTTTTTCATCCATCAAAATTCCTACGCGTTCAGTCGTAGCTTGCAGCACATAGCCCTGAGCGATGGAAGTCAATGATTTGATACGTCCTATGCAATTCTCCGCTTAGAGTTAGCCTATATTTACAGCGAAGCCTACAACAGCTACATTATTATAGGTTATTTATAGACATGGTTACACCCATGCATAGCCTACATGCAGCGCTCCCCAATACATTCATTTATCAAAGAGATAGTTATAAAGGGAATAATAAATCGTCGAATTCAAGGCGTTATGTATTGTGGGAAACGTAGTCTTTCTTTGTGTGCGTATATTCACATGGTTCGTTTTATGTGGTCGTGGGGGGAAAATAGCTTCCTTTTTTTTTGCAGTAGGAGTCCTACGTTGTTGGTATATATAGATCTAGAGCTAATTTAAAACGACGCCTTCATCTCTACCAGTAGGCTAGTCACCCATAACCTACTGAAGATTTAATTCGTAAAATTTCCATTTACTAAATAATAGATACTAACTTGTAACACTGGAGTAGAGATTACTAATGACAAGGTAAAACTGAAATAGTTCTAGTAATAGAGAAACTAAATTGTGTGAATTTTATTGCATGTACACCTAAGTAGGCTAAAGTGAATAGGATGAATAAAAATAACTAGGATACTGTATATTAAATAGTAGGCCTACTGTCTGTTAAATAGTAGTGGTAGCCTGCTATTATCTATCAAATAATAGTAGGCTACTACTGTTTTTTAATTGTGACTACAGTAACAGACTACTAGTGGCAGTCAAATCAGTATCTAAAAATAGACATTAGCGGCTATTCCATTACATTCATGACCTAAAGTGCTCCCCTCCAGATGTACTTTAAACCGTTAAAATTATATTGAATATCAATTTGTTTAAATATGTTTTGTCCACCAAATTCTTCAATAAACTACTGAAAATGGCATAGCAGCATCTCTACACCTTTACCCTTATTGAGAATGCAAGGATCTATGAATATGCAAATTGGCAACAAGGACCCATTGATATTTGCCAGGAATTCCAAGTCGGCAGCTTATATTCTTTCAAGACATGTCAATACCTACTCAGCCTTCTTTGTATGCTAATGCTAAAGGTGTCAGATTACCACATATTGGACCATGATAGGTTCTACCTATTAGTGACATTACAAATGCAACTCAGATTTAAGTACAGAGAAGCTCTCCCTCTCCAGTGTCTCCAGTTAAGCGACCTTGGGTCTATGAAAGGCGCTATATAAATCCAAGCTATTATTATTTATTATTATTCCAGTGGAGGAATGTGAAAAAGGTGTTCTGGTGTCAAGTTCTGCACAAATAAGAGGAGTTAACCATGACACAAAAAAAACAAATAAAGGATTGCTATATTTGATTTGATTTGATTTGATCTTCATTCATCTCGAACATTTTCAACCAAAAAATAGACAAATTTGACAAAATAAAATAAAATAAAATATAAAAAATAAAATATATCTTCCTAGACATGGAAGCAATAATCAACATATAATCAGCATAACTCAAGAAAAATGGTTTTGTTCGAGAAGGGACAGAAAGAAGCAAAGCTTATCTGGTCCTGCCCCTTCCTTACAATATCATATTAATATTAATATGTAATATACTATCTATCAGTATCAACAATTTTTATCCCTATCCACTACAGCAAAAGATAAATAATTACAAAAATACTTGTTCTCTTTATTTTCAAGCTCTTCTAACTTGTACTTGTCCAAAAATTCCTGTTTATATCTGCATTTAAACATTTCAATAGTATTACTTGTTTTTATTGCTACATCAAGGCCATTCCAAATGGATACCCCACAAACTGAGATGCACTTGCTTTTGAGAGTTGTACGGAACATAGGTTGATTTAAATTCAATTTCCCTCTTAAATTATAACCCCCATCTCTGCCCATGAACATTTATATATGGATCTATGAAGAGATCAAAGTGGTATTTCAAAATAGAGCCAAGTACTGAAGCATCCTTGGGGAGAAACATGCAAGTGGGTCTATGGGAATCTGCTATAAATATTCACATACACCTCCCATCCCCAGCTAAGGTCTCATGTTATATGCCAAGGGCTGACCTCAAAGGGTGCGAGCCATCTATTGCCATTTGCTGTGTGCGCAGTTGTCAGTGCTGTCGTTTCATGAGTGGATCTTCAGAACGCATGCACTAGGTTTGTAAATAGGCTAGATTGTTGTCTCCAGTTAGCCCTAGAATCATCAGGGCTTCTTGCAGTAGCCCTGATGATTTATTTCTCAGGATGTTTTCCTACGAAGTATTGACAGCGTTTTCTCAGAAGAGGCAGTCGTGGTCCCACTTGGAGAAGTAACAACTTTGCCTCCAGTGAATTAGGTCAGTGCAAGCAACCAGTTAAGAAGACACCAGTCACCTCTTCTACAACTAAGGTTTGAGAGTAGCTTAATTCTGTTGAATTATTATTTTTATTTTTATTTTTTACATTCAGCATATTTAAACCACTTTAATTTAGATTATATGTTTTGTTGATGCCATAAAAAAATTCTAAACGTAACTGTGAATTTATATTATGTGTGCATGCACAGTATGAGCACTTGAATGACTGGGTAATGGAGAGTGGTTGTGTGGTTTGTTTCTCAAGGTTCTCTCTTATTCTGGGTGTGATGAACATGGCCAAGGCTTGTGAGGATTGGCAGGAGAAGGCCTCTCCAGGGGCGTATTCTCGGTTCACAAGTGGCTTCAGCGGCATATCCAGTACTAAAACCACCACCATCCACCTGAGAGACATTTATGATCCCAAACCCACAAAAACCCCAGTCCGGATCCGTCCTCCAAGTCCAAGACCTCCTTCGGCGAAGCCCGCTGTGTCCAATGATCCTCCAACTAAGGCTTCCGTGAGGGCAAGCAGTGACCCTCCAACCAAGGCTATCATGAGGGAACGATCTAAGTCTCTTTCTTTGCCTGCAGAGAGGACGAGGGGACCGAGGAGCCCACAGGTACGCTTTGTGGACTCACTGGGCCTCGAGCTGGAGGATGTGAAGTTCTTCAAAGTTGGGGAGAACCCCCTGATACCCCCACATGTTATCTCCAGGTTAATGATGAGCTCTGAACTGGCATTCGGGAGGTCACTGGAGCTGTCTATGCCCTACTTCAAACCCTGCTTCCCTGAAAATATGGGAGCTCAGGCCGACTTCCTGAAGCGCCTCTGCAGCCAGAGCGTGTGCCTGGAACAGGTGCAGTGTTCAGAGCAGGGGATAATCGGCATCGCACAAGTACTTAACTTGGCCTTCGAGAAAGAGGTCGCAGTGCACTATTCTTTCACCAACTGGAGGACCTGCACAGACACAAAGGCGTCCTGGGTATCGAGTGTGTGCCGGAGGGAGTCAGATGGTCCAGAGTCAGATATCTTCCGTTTTCGTCTCCCTGTCCCACCCTTCATTCTGCAACCTGGAGCCATCTTGGAGTTTGCCATCTGCTATCGCATACAAGGATGTACCTATTGGGACAACCATGATGGGCAAAATTATAAACTGTCCTGTCATAGCTATAAGCTGGTTGTGCCAAAAGAGTGTGAGGATAGCATGCTGCACTTCACCTGAATGGCCACATGGGGGAGCCATCACATCTGCACACAGATATTAGGCTACAGAAAATTAGGGCTGCCCCTTAATCAGATGGTTTGGTCTTAGTCAACCAATAATTTGTTTGTCTGTTAGTTGATTTTGATGCTTTTTTCCCCTATGCTGAATGAAATTATTTCCTGAAAATGTATAAGAACATCTCTGGTAAGCACTACTATTTAAAGGACCAGTGTGTATTATAGAGCAGCATCTAGTGGTGAGGTTGCAGATGGCAACCAACTGCTCTCATTCTCGTAGGAATACTACAGCGTTGAGTCAGGTAATCATGAGCATACAATTCCAATAGTGTATTCTGTCTGTTGTTTTGACCATTGGTTTCCTAACGTTGTTGTTTCCAGTTGCTCAGCTACTAACAAAATGGCGCGCTCCGTGGAAAGGACCCGCTCCCATGTAGATATGAAGGGGTCATTCTAAGCTAACAAAAGCACAATGATTCTTACTTTCAGGTGAATATACACTAATGAAAACATAATTATGAATATTATACTCCATTTTTGCCAATCGACCCCCCTAAATAATACACACTGGTCCTTTAAAGAGGTCCTTCTGCATGATTGCATGTGGGAAACACAACTGAACAGATTCGTCAGTTAAATCACCGATTAGACTAATTCATCGATTAGTCAGCACTCTGCTATGTCCTATGACTATTAATCGACTAAGAATTTATTTTCAGAAAATACATTAAATAAACCAATACGTTATCATTGCTTGAACACTTACCTCACCAAGTGATATGCTTCAGTTTGGCACACGGGTACGTTTATTTCACAATAGGCCTACTGGTTTGACAGCTGCATCTCCAAGCAAACATCCGTCTTATAGCCTCTGATGTCTGTAATTCACACACATGCGGTTTAGACAAAGTGGTCGAGCAACAAATTCCACATCACAAGACATAATGAATTATTGTAGCTTGATTATACGTGCCACTGATACATTAAGAGACTAACGTCTAGTTAGGCTCACTATGCTTTGAATTTCATTTGTGAAGTATTCAGATTGATTTGAACACATTGCAGGCTGTTTTGGTACTCCACCCTTGATGGTCCGCCAAACTAGAGCACTACAAAGCGATCTTCTCACCTGTCACCTCATCAAGACTGGTGACCCAGTTTTATGAGTGACATATCTGAATCTGCCAACTGTAGATGAAATACAGAATATGTTGAATTTGAATCTTCACTCACACGTAAAGAACATGATCAAAATATGTATGTGATTTACTGTTTGGGGATGCTTGCTGTAGCAGCACGTCTCCTTCCATGACCAACAGGCACTGACCCAGTTCTTCTGGAGGTTTGCTTGTTTTAGTCATGCAGACAGAGGGTAATGATTGGTCAATCCTATATGACACCTGTTTCACTGTAACTGGCATCCTTACAGATAGTGTTGACCTTTCACCAAACAGACACTGATATTACAACCTAGATTCCAGAGTGCTTTTTGGCAGCCAGTGGCCCAGTGGCATCTTAGGAGGGCATTCTTCCATTTGCCCTACTCACTGCAGCTGTATGGTCACATGGCATGCTTTAAACATGATACTGGCTATAAGAATAACTACAGACATTACAGAATATAGCAAACATTCATTTTCCAAAACACGAATTACCTTATGTTAAGGCCTTAATTCAGACCGGCAAGGATAAAGGCATTGTTCAGTATGCTAGATATTGATTGACAATATTGTAATTTTTATTCCTTGTTCATTTCAGCTGTTTTCATGTGCCCAGGGCTGCAGTGACATGTTGTTCCTGAATCATCTGTCACACGACCACAGACCTATTTACTTGTGTTGTTAATTTGTCAAAAAATATTACTATCATATTTGAGGATATGTAACATGCTATTTAGTGAATGCTGTTACAGATAGTGAACACTAGATGGTGGTATTGCCCAAATCAAAGGCCTATCTTGGTGTCTCAGTCTAAAATCTTCACAATGCTATTGCAATTGAAGCTTTATGGTTTGTTGTTGTTGTTGATGATGATGATGATGATCAAAGAACCACTGTTAGAATAGTCAACTAGACCACATAAGTTCGACTCATCTGAAAGGTGTCAAAACATTTGCTTGAATATCACTTTTATTAATGCACCTGAATTACACAGAACTCACAGATGTTTATCTTTTCTCCCCATTTTTACTTTATTTTTTAATAAATTTTCAGTTATAACTACCCATATTTTCTTTTCTTGTGAATGTAATTGTGATGTGAAACGTCCATTTTTTCCCTAGTTGAGTTTTTTTTCAATCTGCATGCACTGTAATCATTTTCTGTTTTATGGCAGTAAATAAACCAAACAACCCGGTGAAATGACTTAAGTGGTCCATTTTGCTGTAGAAGCAACTGTAGAAACTGCTGTAAACATTGAGATGCTTATGTCGCGTTCACATGATCCTCGGCAACTCGGATGGTCTGAGCTGGCAAATTTCATGATGTCTGTCATCCTACTGTACCTGCTCATGTGCCAAAGTCGGGAGAAACAGTGAACCAATAACAAAGTAAATAACACAAAACACTGAAACTATGGCTTTAGGCCACTACTGTTTAACAAGTTGATGATATTGTACTACTCTGTAGTGATTCTTTGTACTTTTGGTTTTGATTGTGACTGAACTAGCCAATAGCGGCGCCGGTCAAAGGGGATAAAGTCACAACTCAGCAACTCGTGCATCAAAAATGTCTCCGTCTTTCCGACATCGTTTATCCAACTTGGTAGGCTGTTCACGTGGTACTTCCGGGTTGGAAACTCATCCGCCTGATATACCCGACACCACATGATAGAGTGTGCACTTATGAAAAATCGTGTAAGCATCTTCTTCTACAACATGTGTAGGGGCTATTGACTGTTCTCACGTGTATACCACCACCTAGAGGCTCTGATTTATTCTATAACGAGGTTACAGATCCCCATCACTCTTTCCACTAAGTGGCAGTAATGTGGAAAATCCAGTGTTCCAACCACCTCTGAATCTCAAATGAGGAAGAAGCAGTGTTGTCTTCTGGGTAGGAAACAGGTGGAGTTTTCTGAACTCTAATAAAGCAATTAACCCCTCGAGGAAGGGGTAAATGGGTGGATTTATGCCCGGTTGTATAGTCGGATCCCGAGGCGCAGCCGAGGGATTCAGACTTACATCCTTGAGGGGTTAATTGCTTTTCTACAACAGTTAGACTACTAGATATTATTAAAAAAGACACATAGTTGTGAAAACAGCGCACCGACCAGTTGGTCTGTTTGACAGTTCATGGTTCAGCTTCCCAAGCGGGATAGATCGTGTGATTTACCCCGCAAAATGGAAGTCACGTGACGCTTACTAGCCAATCAGAATCATGGATCCAGACCCTGCTTATTTTAACGTTGTAGAAAAATCAATAATGCCTCAACAGCAGAGTCATGGTCTCAGGAGTCTGTTCTGTTGTTTTTGTCTGATGCATAAACAAACACACATGTGAGTTCAGCGTTATTAGTGTTTCGACTGTAAATCTCAATCATCCCATAAAAATGTGTACGGATCGAAGTCGAGAAGTAATTACATTATTCTTAACAGTTTGTGTTTATTTAGACTGCCTTGTTAAAATATATTCAATTCTACAGGTGCCAGCTTGGTCCATACTGTAGAGACAACCCCTGTAAAAACAGTGGCAAGTGCATTGACAGTTTGGACGGCCCAGTGTGCGAGTGTGAAGCCGGCTTCCAGGGAGACAGGCACGTGGCAATTATGCATTTTTTTATTTAACATCATAGCCTGAACTGAAATGGACTTTGTCTAGACTAAGCAAGTCAAGACATACGTAGCCAATATTTTGTCCTATCTATCCTGTAAATGGCCTAAAGTTTTATCTGTAACATATTTCTACCTCGTCCTGTCCCTGTGTGGTCCAGGTGCCTCAGTGATGTGGATGAGTGTGTCAGGAACCCCTGTGCCAACGGAGGCCAGTGCCAGAACACCTATGGCTCTTACAAGTGTAATTGCTCCCTTGGCTTCAGTGGGCAGGTGTGTGAGCTCCGTGCTGAGGTGCGAAACGAATTTGTGTCCACCTCCTGGAACATCGGCCTGGAGGAGGTCATCGGCATTGTAGTCTTTGTCTCCAGCATCTTCCTCCTGGTCCTCCTGTTCATCATCATCCGCAAGCGGGCATGTCGCAGCAAGTCAAAGACGGACCACGATGACAAACACCCAGGGGGCTCCAGCGCTCCTCACTCCTTCCTCCAAAGGCCTTACTTCGACGCCAAGCTGAGCAAGAACATCTACTCGGACATCCCGCCACAGGTCCCCGTGCGGCCCATCTCCTACACCCCCAGCATTCCAAGCGACTCGCGCAATAACCTGGATCGCAACTCATTTGAGGGCTCAGCCATCCCAGAGCACCCGGAGTTCAGCACCTTCAACCCAGACTCTGTTCACGGGCATCGTAAGACCGTGGCTGTGTGTAGCGTAGCACCCAACCTCCCCCCTCCCCCGCCCTCCAACTCTGTCTCAGACAGTGATTCCATACAGAAGCCTAACTGGGACTATGACTATGACGGTGAGCTTGTTATGTTGGAACCCGCTGCATAAATCTATGTCGTACTAATAATTAAGTCATATAGTAATGCTGTCAGATCCAAATCATTAGCTCTATAATCATCAAAGTGATGACTCCTTGATCACACCTCGCTTTGCTTTTCCCCTCCAGCTAAAGTAGTGGACTTGGACCCATGCCTGACCAAGAAGCCTGTTGAAGACAGTGCATGTCACCCCTATAACACCAGGGGCAGCATGTCTGAGGTCCAGTCCCTCAGCTCCTTCCAGTCAGAGTCCTGTGATGACAACGGTATGTTGGTGCTCATCAAAACGGTTCATCTCTCACTTTAACCCTTCTGTCGTTTAGAGATAAACAAAGACAGGTTTTTATTTTAGTTTTAAATGCCATGTTGTACCAGCACACATCAGAGCTGTGCATGCTTACAGAGGAGGGCACATGTGATAATGTTTCCCCCCCCTCTGATTTGCCTGCAGGGCATTTTGATAGCTGCCCTCGGCTATAGTGTCTCATGTATATATGCTATGCTAACCCTCTCTCTTTGCATGATCAGAATGGAAGGCCCAATGGTGGCTCTGGGTCATATGTTCTTTTCTCTCCTCTCTTGCTGCGGGGCCTCAGCTCCCATTTGGATCAAATCAGTCCACAGATCCAGAACAAGGTTTTAAGTAGGGGTCCAGTCTGTAAGTCCTGAATCACCACCAATACAGAAGGAAGCAGTAAAAACAACTTTATGGGATTCTCCAGGGATTAAAAAAAAAAAAAGAAAAAAAGAAATCTGGCCCCATTCCCCCATTCTATTTCTGTTCTCAGTTAACCTATGTTCAGCTTTAAAAAAAAAAAAAGAAAGAAAGAAAATTAAAAAAATAAAAAAGTATTATGAATGAAAATCATCAATAGTGTAATTAGCCTTGATAAGTTTTTATTTGTTCATTTGTTTACTTGCATGCCTCTTTCTTTTGTTTGTCTCTTTTTGTTCTTTTTTTTGTTGTTGTTGAAAATCTAGCCACAAACGGATGCTTGAAGCAGACAGTACGGAGCATAGCACACGGGTATACAGTACATATGATGGTTCTCCTGTACCCTTTCCATATCACATTGAGTCATTACTGGGAGATCACAATGGGCTGATGGGGGTTTTCGGGGCTCATGTGCTTCTCAACAATCATCTGAACCTTCATCTGTGCCCTGATCTTAGTCATTAAAAAGAAAACGATATTGTAATTATTAAATACTAATAATGGACATTTTTAGAGAGAGTTTAGGTGTTCATAAAAAAAAATAGATAAGTTCCTTTTTCTTTTCTTTTTTTACTTTTTTTTTTTAACCTGTGTTAGGGCTGGAAGGGCTTTTTTTTCAATCCCTGGGGAATTCACATACTCCTCTTCCATCTGTACTGTCAATGGCACCCCGTTAGCATCCCGATATGTTGTTGGTGTGTGTTATCTTGCTCAAACAGACCAGACCCTCCTATCCACTGTGTCCCGTTACACCATTGTCTTGTGCCCAGTCATGGTTGACATCCAGTACCACTGTCCTTCACTATCAGTCCCAAGTATCCTCCGCTCCTTCCTTCCCCACACAGACAACCCATAAGTCTCCGGTAACAAGGACCGGAACTTTTGTGGGGAAATGCCACTTAAATGTTGGCATTACTCCCACAATCTCACATTCCATTCTTGTTTTATTATTTGCCAAAGCATTTGTACTAACGGTAGATCTCTCCCACCCACTCTCCCCTCCCCTCCCTCCCCCTACCTCTCACAAGCCTCCATAGTGACGGTAATCCACCTTGTCAACTCTGTTGTTGACTCGGTGGAAGGAGAAGGTATTCTTTTATTACTTCACCTCTGCCAGTAGTTTTGTCTGTGATGTTGGGGTGTGAAGCGTAGGCTGTAGAAATGCCATTTCCTTACACTGACATGCCTCACCTGTTGTTCAATATGTCACCATTTTGGATTCAGCTGTGAAATCAAAATGTATTGTCACGAATTAGGCACTTCACAGAGTAGCAGAGGGTTCATGTGGAAGTTCCTAGATTACTTTTCCTCTCGATTATGCTCCTCAATAAGTCTGTTTAAGAAAATGGCAAGTCTGTTGTTCATAGTATAACCTGTCACTTTCCCTTCATGGTTCTGTCTTTCTTTTTTTTTTATCATTGTTTCTTTTCCCATGTTTCATTCTTATTCTCAGCTTACTGTTCTCTCTCTTAGGTTCTTAATGTGACTTGTTCTCTCTTTCTCTCCCCTCTTGCCTCGTGTAAAGAGTCATTTTTGGCTCATGATCTCAAGAACTCAAGAGGTGACTTTTTCATCTTTGTTTGCCTGAAGCCCACTGGTGTTCCCTTGTCCCACTCCTTTCCTCTAACCACTAACTTTATTTAAGGCTTAACGAGGAGAGTAATTAACCCTTTGTTAAGGCTAAGCTGGTGTGAATCAGACAATGAATCATTTGTACATCAGTAGTCTTATGAGGTGTTAATAGTTACTTGTTCCAGTATATTTAATTAATCAGTTATCGGTCAAAAAGCATTCCTTTGCATGGTCTTGATTCTGTGACAACATTAGTGAAAATGTTAATCCAAGCATTTTGATCAACAGTTTAACCCTGTTGCTAACAAGAAATAACTTAATGCGTGTGTGTGTATGTTGGCTAATTGATATGCGTCTGATTTTGTCACAGCACCTACAGTAGCTTAACACTTGAACCTTGAAACGTGTTGTCTACTTACAAAAATGTTCCTTAAGTTTTGATCCTTCAAGTTATTAGTGATACCAGGTTCCTCCGATTTCCTGCAGTCTCAAAACGGAAAGCACAATGCTTTAAATTGTACAAATCTATTTAGTGGCACCATATTTTTTTTTTAATAGGAAATGTGTTTGTGTGGGGGTTTGGGGCAAGCCAATTTTGCTTGAAGGATGTTGATGTGTCCACGGTGTGTTTACACATGCTCTTTTAAAGTATTACATGTTGATTTTGACATGGTGAATAGTGTGTTGTATTGGTGTGACTTGATACTATTGCATGGTGTGGGTTTTAACATTAACATTGTGGTGTTTTGTGAATGTACAGTGTGTGTGTTCTGCGTGTGGTATGATCATCATCACGTCATCAGCTCTGTCTAATGTTTTTGATTTTTGTCTGTTTGTCCTATCAAATAGCATATCACTGGGACACATCTGATTGGATGCCAAGTGTTCAACTTCCTGGAATCCAGGAGTTCCCCCAGTATGAGGTTGTGGAGTCCCCCGCCCCCCTGTACAGTGACCCCAGTGCCATGGATACCGACTACTACCCCGGTGGCTTTGACATAGAGAGTGACTTCCCACCACCACCAGAAGACTTCCCCGCCAATGACGACCTTCCCCCGCCACCTGTGCCAGAGTACGGGGACCGCTATGACACCCTGCGGCCCCTAGGCAGGGATCTGGCGGCCCCTCCGGGGAGCCCAGGGAGTTCATCATTGGGTGTCCGCCAACGCCCGGCCCTGCCCCAGCTCTACAGCCTTAACCAGTATCTACCGCAGCACCCCTA
>OMKL01003202.1:11593-26926 GCA_900302295.1 Parasudis fraserbrunneri
CACCTTAAAAAAGGTATCCAACAGAGTTTTTCTTGTGAACAATGTGTTTCGATATTCACATTACCACCCAGATAGAGTTTTCTGTTGTTGTTCTGTAGTCTACAAGCTGAATACATTTCCTACCTCATATAACCTCTGCAAAGTCCATTTTTGCCGATCACTCTCGCAATGTTCCATCTGTGTTAAGTTTCACTTTCGGTTTTGGCAAAGTTGTAACAGTGAGTCCGACCTCCTTTGACTGACAGGCATGTTAGATTTCGATGAAGATTGTATAGACCAATCAATTTTAAGCACAAGGGGCATGTTTACACGCCTCCAGTGCACTCTTTTTGTGTTGTACGTCACCCCTGTGCCCGTGGCGTGCGTCCTAATGCGCGGACCCCTTTTCTCCTACTGTGCGCTATAGTGCCATTTTCATCAACTAGTGGTCAAAAACTCAGTTGGATACCTTTAAATGTCAAAATCCTGCAGGAGCTCCGCTAGAGATGTCTGTGGTCCTGGCATAGGCCAAGGAGCCTGCTGGCGGAGCCCATGTGCACCTTCAACTGCGCGTAGGGCGAAGTGGCAAGCACTGCTATTGGTCCGCTTGCCTTGGGCCATGCATGTCCGTATTTACCTTGATATGTGAAAACAGCATTGCTCTCGTGCGGAGGAGCGATTAGCAAAGAAGATCCTCATATAGAGGCTATCTGTATTTGTAAAGATTGAAAGATTTGTAAAGATTAAAGAGATAGCCCAGAACATCACTTTGAACACCTCGGAATGTGGGGAAAAAAATGGAAAGACCTTCAGATGAAATAAACTAGAGAAGTGGGGATGCAAGAGGGGAAAACTCATATCAAACACCAGGATGTGGATTATAATTACAGTTATTATAGTAAGCTCTGATCACTCCTCTAGTTGTCCCAGTGCTCTGGCTGTCCAAACTTGCTACAGACACGCACAGAGCTATGAATGCTCGCACCCCCGCAGCCACCAGTGACACTTTGACACTTTACAGTAGACAACTTTGGTATGGAAATCAGTGTTGTTCTAGTGGGTGAGCATTGAGAATTTAATCTTATTTCCTAAAAAAAAAAAAGAAAAAAGAAAAAGGCTATAAAATAAGTGAAATTCAATATTTTAACTTTTTCCCAGTAGGATTATTGGTTGCTTTGATTATGCATGCTGTGGCTTTCTGGAATAGAATGAGAATAGGAGCCAGTGGCATCTGGCATTTGGCAGGGCACGGCATCTCGAGGTGGGGGTCATCAGTATGGAGAGAAGGAAGGGGGCAATTTTGCAGTAGCAGATGAGGAGAGGTTGTGTTTAATACCCCTCTCTCTCGTAATAGTCTGGAGTCTTTCTGCTCCAGGTAGATTGCTCCCTTCTGGCCTGTTCTCAGATTAGCGCTTGCCAGCCAAAGTCAACAAGAGAGGAAGTGGATAAACTACTTCCCTCATTCTCACAGAGACCGCTAATGCCAGTGTGAAAGAAGTCACTTTGTAACACCGCATAGTACTGTAGAAACAAGATGCATTGTCTGTGTTGGTGTAATGCAGTATTTAATCTGATAATCCTCGAGGTAAGAAATCTATAATTGTAATTTTTGGTTTTGCTACTACCCCCAAGCCATCCCGATCCTAAAGAGCACTCTGTCTAGTATGTACACTACTCACTGACTGCATCATACATCCATATTCATTTGCGCAACCATTTATTTGCACATCTACTCATTTGCATGTCTGCACTCTAAACTACACTAAACCTTCCATATTTCTGATTTCCTGTATTTGTATACATATATACTTGAACACCCAGCTACATTCCTGATCCTAGTTTTTAATTGTAATTACTTTAACTGTTTATACCAGGGGTCTCTACTTACTACTTACTTTTTTACTGAATTTTATCAAGAGTTTTATAGAGTATTGTTTATTGTTTATTGAGTTTATTAAGGGAGTTATTTTTTTTATGCACGCACTGTATGGGGGGGGGCTCACAGAGGAAGAATTTCACTGCCATTGTACAGTACATGTGTAGGCTATGTGACAAATAAACTTTGACTTTGACTTTTGAACAGATATTAAATTGTCACACTGTTTGTAATGTGCAGCAACTATTTAAGAAATAGTCTCCATTTTATGCGTAATTCACATGAGGAGTTTTGAAAGCCATCAAAAGGAGGCATCTACTGTACAGAGCTTGTAAATCAAGCTCTGCAAAGCCACTGAAGGAATCTTAACATGGCGGAGGCACTGCTGCCCTCCCCTTGATCTCAAAATTGGGTCACATTTCGAGGCCCTTCCCAAACCAACCGTGTTAAATTGCCCTGCGCTAAAGAATTTCCCATGTGCACACAAACCAGTCAAGTCTGGCGCAGCCTAATAATTGTTCACTTAACTGGCTTCATTGTGCTGCTGTCTGCTCTATGGCTGCCAAGATTCTTTCTCCCCCTCTCTGTACTCTACAAATCAGATGTCCCCCTGCTCGCGCTGACAAAGCCCTGATGACACAGAAGGAGGCAGAGAGAAATGTTCTCTCGCTGACAGGGGTTATCCCTTCAAGAAATCCTGACACGCCCCTTTGCCACCGTCCACCGCCACTTTAAAGAACTGCCTTCGGGCGGTTTGCTTTCACCTAGTGGCTACGTTCCCCTTTACAAGTAATCTTTGAATCATGAAAAAGTTAAGAGAGACACTCATCCTTTCTCCTCCTCCTCCTCTCTCTCCCTCCTTCCCTTTATCCCTCTGAAACACTCTAGTTTCCGTAAGAGGAGCGTGGTGAAACATACTCCTTTGGGTCTATGGTTATTTCGAATTGCCGAGACAAAAATGTGGCCAAAACGAACGGCAAACCACAAACAGGAAATGGATGGGTGGGGAGAAACATATTTGCTGCAGCTTGCATGTGCACCAGTGATAGGGAACCCCCAGGAGATGGGTCAGGTCACTGAAGCCCGCCTCAAACCCACCCTTGCCAAAAAGATGTATTTGTTCTTTTTTTTTTTCTTTTTCTATTTCTTTTTTTTTGCTTTGTAGTTGCATAAGAGGGAAGCAGAATTCTGACCATGCTCTGCAAAGGAGATTTAAAGGATTTTTGTGACTCTTTAAAATGATAAATTGTGTCAAATGGCTACATGGCTTTTGAGCCCACATTAAATGATTCATCATAACGTCCGTCTCCTTTGAAAGATGACTGTGCCTCCTGTGTCTGGCAAGCTTTGATGATAGTAAAGACCACACTGTCCTGTCGACTGTGACGAAATGTCAAAACGCCAAGAAGATCAAACAACTTTCTTACAATAACCATGATGTCATACCATAACAGCACCACTTTTATTGACTGATGTTGACTCTTAGGTACATTTGCTACTTGTTGTTTTGGTTTTTGCTAATCCGGCAGAAGGGCTATCACATCTAGCTATCTATGTCTTTCTTGGTCTCTTTTTAGCTGCGACCAGCAGCTCTATAGCTCACTCTGTAGGTTGGTTGGTTGGTCTGTCTGTGTGTGTGTGTGTGTGTGAATACATGCATGGATGCATGCACATACGCGGTCACACAGCTATTACAGATTTGTTTTTTTGTTTTGTTTTGTTTTAGTTTTTTTTTGCTTGGCACGCTCATTACTATAAATATTCTGATGGCAAGGTAATTGTGTGCCTTTGTTATAACTGTGCTACAAGCCCAACTACAGCAAGTCTCAGTAATGAAGCAAAAGGCTGGTTTATGCATGCGGGCGTGTTGTTGTCATGGGGACGTGGAATCCTACCTATGTTTACCGTGGTCCGAGGACGTGATAAAAATCTAAATCTGACTGACCAGAATTTAAGTGGGTCAAGTTGTGCCCAATATTGATATCCTAAAATCTCAATATGTCAGCAACAGTAAGTCTGGTGGCTGGTTATTTTTTTTGTATGTTGTGTGTGTGCGTGCATGCGTGAGTGTATGTGCTGTGTGTGTGTGTGTGTGTGTGTGTGTATGTGTGTGTGTGTGCATTATGACTGAGGCTCAAGGTAGACAGACAGTTGGCATGGCTCCTGGCTCCCACCAAGCAGAAAGCAGCCCCTGTCAGACTCGCAAGGATCCTGGGCTGGAGATGAAACAGAGAAATGTGTATGTGTGAACCCTGTGCATCTCTGACTCGCCCCTGTGCCTCATCCAGACATTTCCAAGCGGCATTGGTGTAAACAAGGCTGTCGACCACAGCAGGTGTGGGGAGCAGGGGAGGTCTGTGCCTCCTCAACCCCCCGGGCCAGAGAGAGAGAGAGCGACCGTGCTGGGGAGCGTCAATATTTGCTCACCGTATCAAAGCCGGCCCTGTTTTGTATCACATACTGCACTCTACTGGAGCGGGCTTGTCCACCAAACCCCCCCCCCCCAAAAAAACCCTGGAGATGTCAGGGATGCCGTACGCAAGGGTGGCACCGCCGTCTGCCGCCGTCCCTCCCTGTCTCCTGAAAGTGCGTGGAAAAACACTTAGACGGTTTTCGCTTTGATTCTTGGCATGCGCAAGATGGTTCAGGGTTTCCATCAACAGTCCCTTCATGTGGTTCAGGCAGTCCTGCCCCTGTCTGCCCCTCAGAAATCGTCCTCTCACGAGCCTCCAGGATAGGAGCGAGACTGTACTCCATCACCGACCATCTCGGTACATTTTAAGGTCGAAAATGAGGGCGTTGCTGTGAATTCTCTAAATGAGGTAAAGATTGGCCTGTCAACCACCTCTCAGATGGCAAAGAGAATCCTAAAGAGAACAGGAACAATAGGATTATGCCGTTACGGATAAAAGATTACATTGAGTTGGAAAATATTACATCAAGCAAATTCCTAAAGTAAACAGGGTCTCGAAAGCCATTATACAATCATGCAATTGTGAACAGTCCAAATGAGTCATAGACAGGAGTATTGGATAACGTTTAGTGTGGCACTGCAAAATCCAGTTGAAGATAATGTAACTGGAGCTTAAAGGGGCATTTCACCTGTAATCCATGTGAACTCTTTTGTCCCAGTCATCAGTGTAGTTGATTTTACAGATTATTGCTGTGGTCTTTAGTTCATTAGAATTTTGGTTGTAGGCTAATACTTTCTTTTGATTTCAATTCCTACAAAATGCTGTTCACTGTACTAAGTATATAAAACAACAAACTATATTTTACCAATCACTAATTCCTAATTACTAATCATTTCCTGTTATCCCCCCATAAATCTTCAGGCTATGCTGTTATTTCATCTACATCATTTCATTGAGCTGTAATTAACACAACATTAGGATTTAGCGTCCTCGGATGACATCACATGAGGACAAATTTTAACTCATTAACTCTCAATATCTTGCAAACCAAATGAATTTGTGCAAGACTATTTATAGCCTTGAGATATATGTGAGATTGTGTGCAAAATAAATCAGCCTTGTTTTTTTGTTTTTTTCTTTATTATGGCCCACTTTAGGGATTTGCACCACATCAGTTTTCACACACCTTTTCCATGCCAAGCAAATCTGATGAGCAGCACAGCCGCCACCGCACTTCGCCGGAGGTGCCACATTAGCTTGTGGTGAAGAAGTTAACTTCAGCGGGGGCGCCGCTTGCCCGTCTCTGCTCTGTCGCGCTGTTTTAGTGTCCTTTTATAGCCTCCTTCCTTCCTCCTCACACTCCGGTCTTCACAGGGCCCATGCAGGCTCACTGGGGAGCGAGGAAGTCAGCATGCTTCATTAAGTGAACGCGGCACACCACCCATGTCACTGAAAACAACAGAGGCTCTGTTCTGTAAAGAAATGACACTTTAAAAATAAGACCAAGCCAGAGGCTGCCTGGAAGGAACTGCTGCTGGTTACACGGCCTCCAGCTGTGGTTCACAGAGGTTTTTTTTTTTCCTGCTTGAAAACTACATATAAGTTCTGCGGACAAATGAAGCCCCACGTCATTTTACACGATTTCTCTGTCAGCTTAAAAATCAAGATTTCATCAGATCTTACCCTATAGTCTGAATTATCGTTAACAGTAACTGTAATTCTTGCTGTCGTTGACTAAAGTAGCTTCGTATGGTCTGTGTTTACTCTACATCCAAATTGGCAAAGAATGGAAATGAACATAAGAGAACCATTAAGCATTTCATCATGCAGCACTTGCTATATGCTTCATCCAGTCCAATCCAGATAAGTTGTGTATTACTCCCAAATCTTATCTGGCCGGTAGCCTACTTTGCATTGAGATTGCGGTATAAATCCAAAGGTTTTCACAGGCTTGGTGTTAATAAAATATCCCTCTTGTATTATGATCCAGAGGGGCAAGTGTTTGTGAAATACCGTACTTGAGCCGAAATGCCGGAGCTGCTTGAAGAGCATGACGACATTTAGCAATTATTTAATGGCGGATTAACATGGCACGAGTCTGATGCATCTGGGTGGCAGCCAAGATGCTGGATTAGCACCTTCTCCCGAAGATGGGGTGGTGTTGGGGATTGATGTCCCCCCACGCTGCCACAGCAGGCCCGGGGCTTAAGCTTGGAATGAAGTCCAGCTGAGGAAAGTTGTCTTGGAAAATCCAGTCACTGGATAAACATTGAGTAGTGTTCACTGATATGACTAAGTGGTTCCATAGGAGTCACAATGGAACTATACAAAATACAATTTGATCCCAGTGAGTGCCTCTTGATGACATTACAGATCTTGATTCTTTGGGTTTGAGCTCTAGGAGAGAGGCTGCGGGGTCATTTTAATGCGATATTTGAGATCTGATCATAAAGATCTGATGTTGTGAGTTTGCATTGCTGCGTGTCGATATTGGCCTGAAAATGCCTCCTATGCCTGTTATCCATGGCTGGATTGAGTCAACATTACCATCTCTTTACATTGAACTGTTGGAAGAGTAGCCCTCGGGCTAAAAGAAGTCCTAATAAAAATTCAAACTCAAACTGCCAGTGCCACAGATTTAGCCCGGAAATCACGTTCATTCGTTCAACTAAAGAGGGAAGCGCTTTCACACATTTCACCTGGTTTTATTCTACCCTGATGGGACTAAAAATTCCGCCCATGAGTTTTGTGAACGGAGGTGTTGTGTGTGTGTGTGTGTGTGTGTGTGTGTGTGTTGTGGGGGTGAGGGGACTAGATGGTGGAGGGAAACAGTGAATCCCCGGGGACAGGTGCATGTCTGCTGCACCTCCGGGGTGGCTGTGCTGGGGGGGGATTAAGGAAGGTGAGAGAGCTGTAGATCTGCCGTGAGGCCTGACCCGGCTGCTGCTGTTTAGCCCAGACTGCGCCAGTCAAACACAAAACAGATGATGGAGAGAGGGGGGAGCTGAAAGGCAGGCTTGTGTTCCCTCTGTTCTGCGTCTGTGTTTACCCTAGAGGGGTGTCAGTAGGATATGGCTACCATATTGTCGTGGCGTGCTGGTAGCTATGTTGCATCATGGTGTGGCTCCCTTGTGAGCCGTCTCTGTCCAGCTTCTACCGGTTATTGTATCATCAGTCAGGCCTAATAGCTGCTGATAAAATCCAATAATAATTGTGCCAGAGCCTGCCTCGACACACTGTGACACCGTGCAACTCGCAGGCATTTTGACGTCCGCTGGTCCGACTGGTGCTGTGCTACCGGTACCTCTTAGTAGCTCGCTTTGAAAATGGGGATTAAAGTGTTTACATTGACACAAAAATGAGAGCTGGATGGATTACTGCCTCAAATTCACCTCCCGAATGTGGATACATAATCAATTCATAAGCTGGAGTCTGTCCAATGTACTTGCTCAAATAAGGAAATCAACTATGATTGCAGGCAGGAAATTCTGACAGTCCATTCACCTTGCAGCTGTCCATATCTTCGTGGCTTTGGCAAAGCCTGACAGCTTCAATTAGGTACCCTCTGCCATCTCACTTTCTGCTCAGGCTAAACTAGTAGCCGCTTTAATCCTGCGGGATCACGTGTTGTTTTCTTTCAGGATTTTTCAGATGATTTAATGTGCCATTTTTTGTCGCCCCCAAAGCCTCGACCCTAAAGCTTCATATCCTTGGAGAATCTACTCCACTGGCTACATGATATTCTCTGTGTTTTCTTTCACCAACTTAAAAGCCAGGCAACCATTAATATCCAGGCTTGTCAAGTGGCTTGTGAGTATTGGCAGCAACCGGAGCCTCCATTAGCACACAAAAAAAACAAAACATCTGAGTACCCCCCTCAATCATCAGTTTTAGGATGGCCACCGGAAGCTTTTCTTGAATGGCATGCATGCTTAGCCAGTGCCGACCAATATGAGGTCAAATGCATGAATTCTATAAAGTTAGAAGAATCAGTGACGACCGGGTCTAGTATACTGTAACATCCATACTATTAATGTTTTCAGACTGCCACAGGCACTCTGCATTGAGCAGAGACAGTTCTTCTCCAAGTGAACTTGCTATATAAATAAGGTTTGATGTGTTAAAACCTAATGATCCTAGTACATATACAGAAGCTATTGCCTGGTATAGCTGAAGCATTAACTTCAATTTGTTGAATTAAAATGTCCTATTTGTGAGTATATCATTGCAGTTGCATGGCTATTCATATAGCTCTTGTTGATCATGATAAATGAGGTGCATTGGGATACATCAAAAGCTTCTCTAGTCTTTTGATCGGTGCTGCTGTTGTCTGAGATTAGTGGATTTAGAGCAAAGACTGCAAGCCTCTGAAACAGCTCCAGGTTGGAGTGACACGAGGTCGCCACACACGCTTGTATACGGCACCAAGCCATCAGGCCGGGCCACTCGGCGCTGACTAGCTTGGCCAAGGCCTGGATGGGCAGGCAGGCGGGTTTGGCGGGCAGGCAGACAGGCGGGACTCTCTGTTGTCTGCCACAGTCAAGAGGGAGAGGCAGACGGCAGAGCCATCTTTGATGACTCCCCAAACTCATCCATCAATCGTCACCTTTCCAAACCCGCAAAGCTGCTGGGAGATGCCACAGATACCACCCTCAGACGTCAGTACTGACAAACAGAAGGGGGAGGCAAGGATATAGCTGCCTGCTCACATGTTTATGGTCTGCTGCACTCAGAGTGGACAGGGCCTTTGACCTCCAAGACCTTACATTAGAATTGCGGAACTGGCAGCTGAACAGCACTTCAGACTAAAATAGAAAAAAAGTGGCCAATGTGAGGTTTTCTGACCATCTGTTGTTGTGAGGCATACGTTCCAAAGAGATGGTGCTGAAAGAAATCTTAACAATACTGTTTTTGGATATTTGTGCTGTAACTTTAGCGCATGTGGTTACATCTGCATTGTATTTTGTATTTTCTCTACTGGAGAAAGAGTTGATTTCAGTCAGTGGATTGTGGCTGCTTTTAATCGCCAGACGTTAAACTGTGGAGTGTGTTATTTTTAGAATGATAAATTGATTGTCAAATAAGAGTTTCTAATTGCTCAGATATTATCTCAGCCACACTAGCCGGCAATATGCATTCCAAAAGAGGACAGTGCAAAAGCACTGAAGTTATCCTCATGCTACAATTGAGTCTCATAGTTCTTGCAAGGAGCCCAAATAACAGAGTCACTCCCTCTAAACATCTGTTGTTTTATATCTGTGTACCCAACTAGCATCCTGCAGAGTATTGGCTAGATGGTATCATGAGTGGTGACATTCATTCCCAGCTGATGTTCTTGGTCAACTCATCACAGGTCGTTATAGGAAAAACAACAACATCAAATGTGTCTTTAGGATTGAAATCAATATCCCTACTTTGTCTACAGAGTGCAGATATGCTGGATGTGAACCGAAAGCCTCCTGAGGGTGTGGCATTTTGTCCTTAATGTCCATTTAGATGTCAAGGCTGGTGCACACAATGTGAAGTCGCTCCAGAAGGCCTTACAAAAGCAAACCGTAATGAGATGCCAATGGTTCAGTCTCCGTCGAGAAATGCCAAGAGACATAAGTGTCTTTGGTTATTTAGAAGATGGGTTGTTATTTAGCCGTTTGCCCGAAACCAAAATAGAACGTTTGCCTTCTTTTGTGCATATTTTCTTTTGTGTGTGTGGTACAAACTTTGGCCCGGCCGGGACAAATTTTTTTCCAATTGTGTGGAACCAGTTTATGTACTGTTCCTTGGAGCTTCGATGGCGCGGTATGCCTCCACTCTCCTAGCCCAGCGGTTCCCCAGTCATTCCACTTCCATTCACCCCAAAGTTACGAGTTACCCTCGGGCCAAAACACACTGTGGCACGGTGGGATTGATGGATGCCAATGGTTGCCCCTTGTGCTGGGAAACCTTCCCTCGATTGAAGGCTTGTGGTGGGGCGTTTACAATGTGGGAAATATCCGCAATCTTTGGGGAGAAACGCACCCGTGTGGTGTAATTGATATGTCTTTTGTTTGTTGAAGACGCACATGTGCGTGCACACAGACACACACGCACGCACGCACGCACGCGCGCACACACACACACACACACACAGTCTCTCAACTCCAGAGACTTCAGCTTTCCAGTTATATGGTCAATGGTAAATTCTGTTCTAAGGCAGTTGCCTTGTGGAGGGGTAATACTAGAGTTTTAGGAACATGTAATTGGGCTTGCTGATGGTGTCCGGCTTAACACTGAGATACAACCCTATAGCACTGGGATGTCCTGCTCGGTGGCTCAGGGTCACATTACGAGCACTAGATAACAGGCTTGTGGTTAACCAGAAAGATAGCGCTCATCGTTCCTTCTAGACCCATAATTGCTCAATTGATTGAAAATATGATCCTCTGCGCATTGATATCTGGCTGTAATCCAATTTTCAGAGAAATGTGCTGAAGACCGCAAATCCATCCCTTGGAATAGACACCACCGTGTAATGTGTTATAATGATGGTGGACATGATCAGAGGAAAAACCGGTCATGTGCAGTAGAGAAGTGGTCCCCTCTGGCCCTGTAAGTTGAGTGTTGGTATTTCTTAAGCGATCAATGAATATCCCCATTCACAGCAGCTGTGGATGTATACAACGTGTTCATTTCCGTGTGGGGACACACATGGCCATAAGTCAAGCAGTAAAGACCTCCAAAGCCCCGGGCACAACCAGCCAACTGGGTCATCCTGTCCCACCTGCTATTGGAATGTTGGGATCACTGATCCCCCCCCCCCCATTTTCACCCGTGCTCCAATCCCAGATGTATTTGGATGATTGAGCCTATGAACAAATGGAGAGCAACTGCTTATCTCCAGCACCACCTCCATCTCCCAAGAAATCTTGTCACGTACCTTTGTTGTATGGTGGTGCTCACTGCTATAGCTTTCAACAGCCCAATAGTCCCCTAGGCACGATGACCCCGGTACTGTAAAAATGGCCATGCACCTGTTCCTCCCTTGGCTCGCCCCAAAGTACATGACAACTGGGCTCAAAGTCAAAATCCTGTTGGGGCTGAGTGGAGATCAACCATGTCTGTTACTGGACCCCGCATACCCTTCTGTTTTGAATCTCAAATAGCCTCTTAGGTATTTTCATCCACCTTCAAAAAAGCAAGGTCTTCCTAAGACTAAGCTTGGACTGTAGATAGTTAAATTCTAAACACATTCTTTCTGCTGCAAGGCATGGGGAAAACTTCAAAGGTGTTTAAAGAATATTTCCACAGAAAAGTACAAAAAGAAAAAGAAAAACTGCACCTCCCGGCAGGTGTTCAGGCTCTTTCAAAAGCGACCATGGTAGCCTATATTTTATGAAAAACCTTGCGAAAGCCATTGATGTGTTCTTGGTGTGAAGGCTACTTGCCTAGTTAAAACAGCATATGAATTACATTATGCATTTTGCTCTTAACTCTCATTAGAGTGATTGTGACAAGGTTAGACAACCCTCCTTCCTACACTACAGCACAGGATTCCGATTAGCTTTTGCCACGCCAGCTACCAGCCAAATGCCACTAGACTCTGTCTGGGTTTGGTTAGTTTGTCTGTGGAATTGGGCAGGTAAACAACCAGACTATTTTGTACAGTAAAATTCAGTTTGCCTGGTATAATAATGAAAGTGTCAGCCATTGTAGTCGGTGGATGAAAAAGTTAGTTTTCCATCCTGGCTTTGGCCTCAATTAGGCCAAACCACACAACGTTAGGAGACTGGGATGAAAACAGTTTTTTCCTTCAAAGCTTTCCTTGTAGAATGCCAATCTAGAAAATGTGGCTAGTATGGCAAACGTGTGCCTGATTATTTCAAGAAATCCAGCAAATCTGCAAGAAATCTTGTACGGCTAACACACCCTGACACTAAGAGATTCTAAATTTGCAAAGAACCCTTGAGAAGATTGGAATGGTGTCACTGAATCTTCAGAGGGGGGAGAGCATGGTCAAGTCTGCCAACTAGGTGAGGACAGCTGTGAACACTGCGGTCATCATGCTAGCTGTGCACCATTCCCTTTTTAGAAATCCTACTTTTTGATGCTACAGGAAAATGTATGCTTACAGTATGAATTACAATGGACATTATATAACACGTCACACGGTCCATGGGTCAGCCAGGTTAGGCCGTGATCTGATTACTCTGGTTGTTCATCTTAATATTAGGCCTGGGGATGTGTGTCACATGCATTTTCCAACTGGAAGTTAATATTTAAAGCCTGTACAATAATAATACAATGTTTATACAGCTGCATGGTGACAGTAGCACATGAATGCACTTCTGCACACTCTGTATTTATAAGATGCATGCTCTTGTTAAATCAATAAAACCGGGCGTAATATTGACTGAATCATTTAACTGTAATGTGACTTCAAACAGCAAATTAATGTATACACTATTCATCTTTAACTGAACTGCTAATATAAATTAATGATACAGTTATTATTCAAGGGCACCAAATGTACCATGGCAAACCCTGCATTTTCTTTCAAAGTCATTTACTTATTATGTGTGCTGATACGAGTGAAAAATGGCTCTCTATATGAACTATGTACTATGGCCAAATCAATCTTAATGCACCTTACAGCACTTCATAGCTGTTGATAGCTGGTTGGTTGTTATATGACCTGTGGCTTGGGAGGGAGAAAGGACATATGATTTATCTCCCAAATTAAAAACAGATGCACATATGTTTACAACTTGGTTCCTGGAACAAGAAACATAGATCACCAACCAAAGAGGATACAAGGGAATGGTGACTGCGATGGGTAGCAGTTGAATATGGTTCCTTTTTTTTTTTTTTTTGCGCCCAGTCAGCAAATCCTACCATGAAATCTTACTTGATCGTGACTTGTGTTTAGGATTCCACATTTATGCAGTACTTGATATTTCAGGAGACGTTTTTTCTTTTTACCCCCCTCGCAGGGCTCCAACCACATGACAGATAAGGACAGACCAGTCAGGCAGTTTGAGTTCTATACAAAGTCCTGGCCTTTCGTCATTGTGACATACCATCGACGCGGATGGTATTAGTCGGTCCTCTCCGGTAAACAGGAGACTGGACAAAGTTACGCTCTGACTCTCCAACTGGCTTGTTGTTGTGCTTGGATTTAAAGTCATATACCAAAAGCAACTCGAGGAGAAGGCGTCCACTGTCTATGACCCCATTGCACCCTGGGATAGCCCCTCCCCTTTCCATAACACTACTTTACACTGTGCCTTGCTGTCAAACCAATGCTGATCCCACACATACACTGTATAGCCTACTTTAGTCTCTTTATGTGACCAATGTGAAGTAGAGTGGCCAAAGTCAAAAGAGCCCAAATATAGAATTTGCAAGCTTAATCAGCTGTTTCATATCATATTCGTGTTGGGTATTCAAATTTAAAAGTCATTACCAGCAAGTCATATTGGCGTAATATAGTAATAGTCTGAATTATTTTTTGGAGTTTCTTTTTTCTTTTCTTTTTTTACAAAGTACCAAATACACTGAAGGCTAAGCGGTGTAGCATTGATTCAGGGCCAAGCACATCATTAAGCCATTCAGAGCAGAAATCTCTTTTCTTTTCTTTTTTCTTTTTTTAAACTGGAGCACAATAATGAAAATGTCTGGTTTGAAACTCTGCACATTACTGAGCTACCCTGTGGTCACATCTCTAAACCACCCTCTGTTCTACACCTGAAAGGGAACCTGTGCGTGGGCGAGAATCTCACTGGTAATGACTGTGCCGTGGGAGTGGGAATGGGGATGCCCCATAGCTCGCTCTTTCACCTCCTTTCATGTGTTGACGAAGGGGGAAGTGAGGGGGGGGGATTAAACTCAGCTGAAGACCGTTTCGTAATCAAAGATCGATGGTGAGGCTAACATATGCACCTTAATGAAATATCAGATGACCTGGCCAGCCAATTAGAGATAGAGTCAATGCCCCAAGGGAAACCTAGTCACACTTTGCGAACTTGCTGATCATGTCTTTTATTCAGGGCCTAATTTGTCCTGATGATATTTCTTAAAGTGAAAGTGCTTCCTCTTAACGTAACTACCAACCAACATTTTAAAAAGTATTTCAAAGCCCCTGTCCAGGGCCTGCTGTCCAGTGTTAGTCCTTGTTTCAAGAGCTCAGTCAATCAACTAGAGAATGATAACACAATGTCTCCATTCTTATTTCTTACTTTTGGTGATGGGGCTACCTTGGGGCTACCCGCTTGTTTACGTTTGGATCACTGATTGGGTTTTTAAACACACCCATATTAAAAGCAATGCTAACTCCTCTATTACACATTATGTTCACAGCCCCTTTAGTTCTTGGTCATACAAATACCACGAAAAACATTTTTATCTGGAGACGCTTACCCAACCACACTCATTATATCCCCCTCAGAGAGCTCCCTGCTCACATTTCATCGGAGACGCGCAGAGCCGTGTTTTCGTTAACCATTCTATACGCCGTCTTCTCCTCGTTTTTGTGCGGTACCAAATAGTGTGGTAAGACTGAACCGGTGGTTTTAAGGTAGGGCAGTGGGCCTGCTGTAAGGTTAGACACGGGGCCCCGGGGGGACAGCAGCACCGAGTTAGAACTTGGCCTTGATCATACGGAGCTCGAGTTACTACCAGCTGCCCACCCACATTTGCTGGCAGGTTAAAGTGTCCAAAGCCAGATCCCTGCCAACAGTGAGCTCAAGCCCGCGAAGCCCAGAGGAGAAGCATTGTGTCTATGACAAGCCCAGTGCCCAGCTGCAGGAGAGGCTCGGCAGCGGGGAGCTAAGTGTTCACACTGTGCCTAGGTTAGGAAAAGCCACAAATCAAAAGGTACTCCACCCATGGCTGGAGATGCCTCATAAAATACTGGAAAAAGAGTGTGTGTGTATAGCAGAGAGCAAATACAAGCCTCGACGATGGAGGGCTTGTAGCAGAGAGACAGCGTCTTGGAAGATGCATGAGGGAGTGAGGGAGTTTGGAACTTGCTGGTTCATAAACCATAGATTCTTTCTAAGCTTTAGAGTGATGAATATCCTTGTTGATTGG
>OMKL01003214.1:4958-19729 GCA_900302295.1 Parasudis fraserbrunneri
CAGAGTATATATCAAACTCTATTGTTCATTTAAAATGTGTTTTGCCTGCTACATCTGTGTTATAAATGTGCATTTGGAGCCGGACAGCAAAGCAGTTTTGAAAAATGTATTGCATTACTCCCCCACTCAGACAAGTGGCAACTGTTGAACTACATCATAATGGAATGTCTTCTGTGAGGAATTTAGTGCAGAAATAGGGCATGGAGGTTACCTTGTTTTTGTATTTCCTACAGAGTGGATCAAACGGTTACGGAAGTTGAACGCTCCTGCCGAGGCGGTAGCATTATCCAAAGTAGAAGAATGCATTCAGTATAGTGCTGACCTCCACCAAGGCTTAACAATCTCCCCACTTTGCCATTACTTTCACACTCAACATTTACTGGGTAGATGACAGAACCAAGACTTGCCTATATTGCCAGCCTCAACAGACCCAGGCTGTAAATCCATGTTTTATGTATCAACAATGGTGATACTACCACCAGCGTCTCTTCTTCCTGAGGAGACTGAGGAAAGCACGCCTGTCTCCTCAGATCCTGGTGAACTTTTACCGGTGTGCCATGGAAAGCATCCTCACCAACTGCATCGCAGTCTGGTATGGCAACTGCACCGCCGCAGACAAGAAAGCACTACAGAGGGTGGTGAAAACCGCCCAACACATCACCGGTACATCACTCCCTGCAATCGAGACCATCCACCACAAGGGGTGTCTGAGGAAGGCACGCAGCATCGTCAAGGACACCTCTCATCCCAACCATGGACTGTTTGCCCTCCTTCCCTCTGGGAGGCGCTACAGGAACCTCCGTTCCAAGTCAAGCAGGCTCAGGAACAGCTTGTTCCCTTCAGCTGTCATCTCCCTGAACTCTGTACCATGATGACAACCCTTATCACATAAGACTATAACACTTTTTGTCATACTACTCAGTAACACTTGACATTCTACTCAGTAGCACTCATTTATCTAATCACTATTTTTATATACTCCAGTTAATCACCTGTATATTGTACATTGTATATTGCTACTGCACTTTACTGTAACATTTGCACTCTGGTTGGATGCCAAACTTCTTTTCATTGTACTGTACTCGTGCTGTATAATGACAATACATCTGAATCTAATCTGAATCTAATCTAAAACTTCACAGGGGTCCTTGCAATAGTAGGACAAACATATTTGTCAAGTTTGGTGCAGTTCAGACTAAGTGCACATGTAAGACATTACTTCCTGTCTATCTGAAATTTGATTGGATTTGGCGGTCAAATGATTTGGCCTATCAACTACATAAATAACACATTTAAAGATGTTGGTCCCTTAATGAGAATCAGGTGAACAGCCCACGAGGAATTATTTTTTTTAATCTAAATTGCAGAAAATCCAATATGACAAAAAGAGCTGAAAAATATTGCCCACCACAGGTTACATGGTAAGATTTCTTGTTGTGCTTGTATAACTGAACAAACTGTTTCAATGTCACAAAGAGAAGACTGTGTTTACAGCTCAGTTTGTGGTTTCTACTGCACATTCTACTTTGTTAATAGGGACATCAGTAAGATCTATTCTCAGCATGGTACCGACTGCTGGTTCTAATTGTCCCGTGAAACGAGTGCCTCCCACTGGAGTTTTTAAGCCTTTATCTTTAGAGGCATTAGAGCAGGGGAGAGAATCCATGCATTGTATCTTCCATGACCGGCAATAGTTGCTGATAAGAGCTGTGGAGTGGCTGTTGGGGAAAAGGGGCCTTGAATTTCACAACAGTGGTAAGGGATCTTGATGTTACCCGTTTGATATTCGGTTATCTCTTGGATCCTTTCCACCTTAAAATGGTAATGTGTTCTTTGAGTGGGTGCTGAGCAAAATATGAATGAATAATTCATGTCATTACTGATTTTTACTGAGGATTAGTTTATTCAAGAGTACTGAGCATTATATCCTCTTCTGGCCTGTCTTCATTCAAAATGACTACAGAGCCAGACCCTGCTGTTTTGTTAATTTGATCACGAAGTGCCAATTTGCCATTTTGAAATAAACAAGACAATTTACAATGTTAAGTCAAGTCAAGTCAGATTTATTTGTATAATCCAAAATCACATTACATGTCTCAATGGGCTTCACAGGCCCACAAAGGTACAACACCCCCTGGCTAAACCCCCAGAGAAGATAAGAGAAAACACCAGCAGAAAAAACCTTAATAGGAAAAAAAAAGGGAAGAAACCTTAGATGGGCAATTAAATGAGAGATCCCCCCAACCAGGTTGCCAGACATGCAATAGGTGGTGAAGTGGGCAACAATTTTGAAAAGAAACACAATAAGGGAGTAATAATAGTAATAATAATACTAGAAATTATGATAACAATACAAGGAAAATCATAGAAAGGCATAACAGGTAAGCAGAGGCAACACGGCATAACAATGTCCATAGAGATGGCATCAACGACATCCAATGTGTTGCCACCCAGGGTGATCATTGAGCAACACAACAAACACACGACTTCACGAGATGGTAAAGGAACGTCTAGAACGTCCACACCGTCCATAGGGATAACGGCATTAATGTCCGACGGTTGCCAGCCAGGGTGATCCACAACGACCACAACATCCATAGAGATAGCGTCATTAATGTCCGATGGGTTGCCACCCATGGGTGATCCAAGGAAACACAACGAATGCATGACTCGGGAGACAGCGCAGGACAGGGTGCATTAATGATGCATATACAGTAATGAATGAAAAAGGCTGCATATATGGCTGTTCTGCTTCTGCTGAGTTAATCAAGTATCATAATATCACAGATTAAAGGCCCACTCAGAGATCCAAATGTAACCAAAATGTGTAGCCCACTGCCAGAAACAAGGAATAGGAATGGAAACATGTTTTTATTGTGTAGTTGACTGACTGAGCTCTTGATACAAGGACTAACACTATACAAATGTAAATGTTAGTTTTTAAATCGTATTGTGGCTGTAAAAGTTTGAAGATGGTAATATGTTTGCCAACACTGGAGTAAAACAGATCTATATTCTGCTTTACAATTGGGTTAAGAATTTTCTGAATAGCACATTTTCCATCTTCAAATCAAACTCTTTAAAAATATATGTTGTGAATGTATCCCACACTGATATGGTCAAAAACAACAACAGAAAAGTACAGTCGGCATATTTGCAACAACAAAATAAATTGTTTCTTTGAATGTGTCAGTATATCTTTAAATGTTATACGTTGAAGAAAACTATTTCTACTCAGGTCTTCCAAGTTGCAGTCACTGATAAACAGGCTGTGCTGTGGGACCCATTTAGTGGAACTACTTGGCGTCCATATTTCAGCGTTTGCTGTGATCGATTGGCACACGTCTCTCGTGGATGCCATCCATTATCATAATGGCCATCCAAATCACTGGTACAGAAAATGACCATGCGCTAAACTACTTCAGGAAACAATAGCTTTCAATATGCAGCATTGCTCTTGTTAAATTGGTGCCATAAAGCTAGTATTCAACCCATACTGTTCCCATAGCTACTGCTTTAAGTAAAATCATACAGGCCTGAGAAAACGAGATAAACTTGTGAGCGAGATTGCGGAGTCTGCAGAAATTATTCCAGGCAAAGGGCTTTAGTTCTTTTGGGATAAGCCTACATCATTAACTCAAAAGGGTCAACATATGATGATAATATACACTTCAGTGGTTTGGACCACATTATTAGCATGCCATTAAGACATAATGACTGTAGTTTTAACGCTGTCGTAAATACATTATCAGTCAATAGAAACCAGAACATAAAAATTCCTTTGTTCTGTAGATTAGTGTGCATTTTCAAATATGCTGATGACACTGCAAAATAGATTTTCAAATCTGTCAAGGGAACTAAACATTCAAAGTAAAATTGTTTATTCAGTGATGTATCACTTCATTCTCTTGCTATCAAAGCAAGCCAACGGTTTGCATTAATTCCACCCTAGCTTTAAAAGATGGCCAGTCATGAGAGCTGAGGAAAAAAAGGTCTGAAGCATCCATTACTCAAAACAGCACAGTCTTTGTGATAGTCCAGTGCCTGATCTCTTTCATCTTGTTCATAATTCCTAGGGTTATTATGAGTGGAATATTAGAGCCTGCCACTCACCCCTACCCACCCCACCCCCTCTGCACACTACCACTAAATGGAGTCGTTGTAATTATAGCTTTCATGCATGGGAAGGTACATTTTCTGGGGTAATTTGAAGGGCTCAAAAAAAAAAGAAAAAAAGAAACCTCACTGCCGAGAATGACAGGAGATATTGAAAATATACTATACTGTGAATCCAAACACTTCAGTTACAATAGCTAGCTACCAGTACCAAATCCTGAATGAGAAGTTGTATTGAATGTAATCATAATAGTTATTAACTCAAGAGGGAGCTTGAGCTATCAAAATTACACTGCATTTTAAGTACTAATACATTGGGAATACTGCTGCTGAATTTCAGCGCTGATTTAAATCTCTGCACCTTAGAACAGCACATTTTGTGTAGACGATCATTCCCCTAAGGTTTACAGAATCAACAGAGAAGAGTGCGTCCTGTCCCCAAATCTGTGCTGCTATACCAACAAACACAGTCCCATAGTTAATGGAAGATGGCCATGGTGACTCTAACAGTAGGCAACTACACAGGATGATAGGCACATTTCCTCAGTTTAAGCTAACAGCAACACAATAATATAATGCTTTTTGGGTGTAAAAGCGCAAACAAACATTCCATAAATCCACAAAGCCAGTAACCCATTCATTGCGATGAGTGCAGCTCCAGGCAGTAGCCTACATGCTGATGACATTACAGATAAGAGTGTTGGTTCTCTGATTGCTTTGAGAAGAAAGTTGTTTATGTTTATGAATATTGATAAGGAAGTCCAACATCCAAGGAAAAACATGGGACACATCTTAAAGTGAGTGGTATTGTCCTTTGAATATATTAAGTATGTTCCCCTTGCCTAGACTATGCCCTCTCATTTTCTGTAGCTCTCCTACATCTTCTATGTAAATCCACAGGGGCTTTGCCCCCAATATGGTAATGAGATATGGACATGTCTCAGCTGCAACAACTGAATGGGATCATGCCAATAGCAACATGTAACCTCTGAGAAATGTATGCCATTTCCATGGTTACGGCTGTGCCAACTCATGGACTAAGTATGCTTAGCTATGTAGGCTAAGTCAAGAGCCTCTAAGCAGGACAATGCAGTGGGTGGGGTTGGGTGGGGTGAGGGCTACCCCACTAGAACAAACTTTAGAGGTCCATTGTATTTGGGATTTTGGTGAGACAGAGGCATTTGGCAATTATATAACTTATACTTAAATTATATTCTAAAGGATTTAAATTTGTATTATTTGATTTGCTACATCTACAGGAGTAGCTAACTAAATTAGACAATTTATTTATAGCTATAACAAACATGTCCTAAACTTCTAAAACAGTTTCTAAAAGACTGAGGGCAGGAATGACAGTCATACATGCACCTACGTCATCATCATCATTACGCTCCCTTGCCTCCGAATGATAAGAATGATCATTTCAGAATAGGGTAGTTTTCCAATCGATGCCTTTAATTGCTCTTCGGTTGTGTTGTATCAATACATACCAGCTCAACTGCTCCATCACGAGCCACTGGGAACAGGTTGCCCGGGAAACGGCCGCATGGCAACAGGATCAGCGCCTGGGGGTTGTCTGCTTCTAGGTCTGCTCCCATTTTACATCACATTTCCTCACTAGATGGTGTGCGAGCCACTGGAGAGTACACTTCCTCGCACAGTGGGTTACATATCCAGCAAAACAAACCTGGGAAACTATACGGCGGGCCATTTCTTACGGGTTCTGCGGAGGAAAGTGTGGACCTAGCAGCTTTTGAGTGAAGGTTTTTCTTTGCTGAAGACTTGGGAAAACATTAAACACAGCTGTGATGGACATAATGATTGCGGTGCAGGATGCGTGCGTGTCTGGTCAGTGGCTTACTGCTATAATTCTCAGTATATGCTGCTTTCTGCCGTCCTGCTTGCCCGCTGGACAAACTGTGGACTATTCCTCGGTTGAAAATGTGGTCAGCAGACAAGGAGACACGGCTCTACTGAGGTAGGAAAACACGCTAAGCAACTTCACTTTCTCCCCCCCTCCCCTGCTCCGACTCATGGCTCGTCATGCACGCAAGAGAGTTATCAAGCAACAGCAACGATGCGACAATAAACATTCTAAACTCTATATTTCAGCGTGTTCTGTGTTGTTTTCATATATTGCAAACTGGGTCGCCTCTCCATGCGCGCGATAAACACAATAGGTAGCTGCGTTCCGTGGTGCACTTGTTTTCCCTCCATCAAGTCCTTGTTTTCGCCTCCAGGAGCTCGGAGGGTAGTCGGTGCATAGTCCAGGATGCAGTTTTCGGAAAAGGCGGAAACCTAAAGTTTTCTAAAATACTTTCCATCTATAAAAATGGACATATGAGAAGCTGGTTTAGTGGCCTATTCTGTGCTCTGTTATGATGTGGACAATTTTGTAGAGGGGGCAGTGTAGCCTATTTTAACGTCGCCACTCCACTATTCGCTTGAACTCTGGAGTGGGATATTTATTCTGTTGACTGTAGGATAAGCTATAGATCTTCCACAAAGTAGGCTATACAAGCCTGCTATATTCCACGCGGACCTAACATACTTTTTGACATTGTTTATCAGTTTAATTGAGTTGAATATTTGATAGCCTACCATAGTTTCCAAACATAGACGCTGGCTATTAAGAATGTGATTGCTGTGTGGACAATCAGTATGGTATGGTGCAGCCGGTTTATTGTTGTCACCTATCCTCCCATCCCTATGTACAATTAGCGGAATCTGCATACAAGCACCTGTCTATTTAGGATTAAATTAATTGTTATGGGAGTTGCTAATTCCGTCCCACCCGAACTTGTGGTTTCGCAATTCCTTTTTTTTTTCCATTCCAAATTCCTATGCAAATAGGCTAATTGCAAGGGCTTGCGATATCAATATCCCATCCCTTCTAATGCAGGAAGTCCCTCGCATCCATTAGGGAGAAATAAAAACAGGAATTACCATTTAAACAAATCACCACAGTTTTGCTGCAATTAACAATTAAATCAAAGCACTCGTCAAAAGATCATCATAACTTTGTCCTTAAACGATCTTTATCAATTCTTAGTTCTACTGAAAGTTATCCCTGGAAAATTGCTTTGAAATCTTTAAGAAAAAATCAAGCATTTTCAGTTGCTGTAATCACAGATAAACAGCAAATCTTAGAGAGACTTATACAATCTTAAGATTGTGTGAGTGATGTAGAATGTGTGATCAGGGATTTGATAGATTTTGTTATCTAAAGAAATATTATATCCTCCTTGGTAGTTCAGAGGAAATGCTGAGGGACTATGCCTGCCCCATTTGAATATGAATTCTGTGGATGGCGACTCCTGAGAAATACTGGGCGTGGACCTGAATACAGAGCAGCCGTCTTCTCCAAGTTGGCTTCAGCTTGGCTTGTATGTTATTGTCAGTCTGTTGTTCCTGTCGTTTATTGTTTCATCATTGAGGAGCCAAATTGACTGTGGCTTGCTGCCGTGACCTTAGGACAACGGTGGTGATATGAAGATGAGTGTCATATACTGTCACAAGGCTCAAACCGTGATGACGCTCATCACAGAATTACCTTAGCAACAGCTAAGGGGAGCTCACTATTTTTACCATGTTCCTCCTATGCCCAAGAGCCGTCCCGTCAAACCGTCTTATGCCTGAGATGGCCTCTCCGGAGAGGGAGTCTAATTCCCTGGTGTCAATCTGGGTTGGCTGTGATCTGTGGCAGAACAGAAGCTGTGACTGAATCCTGGTGTTCATTGGGCCAGAGATTATCCCTTTGCTATGAATCAGCTCAACAAACAAGTGTTGACCCCCACCACCCAGATAGGGCGCCACTCCACAACCGGGTCATTGCTTCAGCGAGTGCTCATGGCAACTGGAAATCAAGGAAATGGATATGTGGACCATCATGGAGGTCTTTTCATTGGCTGGGTTTTCAATGCTAATTAATGGGCAATTCAACAAATGCCATTTGCCAGGTCTGTTTTGAGACTCCGTGTGGCTTTTCCATGTGGATGCAGCCAGTGTGAAGTTATCACTTTGCTATGTTCGATGCCGTTGAACTAATGGGTACTGGAAAGCTCTTAAGCTGCTCTTCTTGTCTCTCTGACTTGCATCTAATTGCAGCTCATTGTTATTGCCAAAACTGTGAGATATATTACATTTGCACACATTTTCCCCAAACTGCAATGAAACATGCCCCCCCCCCCTTTTTTTTTATTTTGGTAAACAGTAAAGTGGGAGTTTCAGTCTCGAGAACCATACATCAAAGTAGGAGTCATTTCTTTTAGGAGCTGCAAGCAGAAAACAGTGGGATTATTCTCTCAGAGGCTCTATTGTCGAGACCCCCAGACTATTAGAAGGCAATTTCTGTCCTGCCCCCAAAAGCTGATTGCAGGAGAAAATGTGAGCATTCTCAAACGGTGACAAACCCAGAAGCATGCAATTAGTCACTGCCTCTGGATTATGGAATAGCTCCCGAAGGGCACGTCCACTCTGTCATGTGTTCATTATTCCCCCCCCACCTCTTCAATTCTTAATGCTGGATTACTGTGTCCCAGTGTGTTCCCCCTGCCTCCCTGATTTATGTCAGACAATGGCTCCATATCAATTAAATGGTTCAGAGCAAAAAGAATGGTCCACATGTGTATCATCTTCCTTTTAATCTTTTTTAATGACCTAAAAAGCTTGGCCATTTTCCCTAATGGGGTCCTTTTTGGCCATTTACAAAACTTCCCTGTATTCGGAACGAGTTAGCTTGTGTTTTTTTCTGCCTTGCATCAGTGCACACCCGGTTTCATGCATAGGTTGCATTTTCACAAGGAACAGAGGGGCTGTGTGTGCAGCCACCCACCCACCCCCACACACACACACACACACACACTACTCGTCATTTACTGGTGGTGTGATGTCATTTAGATTCAGTGGGATAAGCCTTGACTCTTCATCAGTGAATGCCTCATCTGCCTGTGAATTTGAGGGGACTTCTGGATGAGCGGGTAGTTCCTTTGCTGTGTGGAAACAAGGTATCAGTAGCAGCCTATTCCACATGGGTAAGCAGCTATAATCAACAATGCACACAGCTAGTCAACCATAAATTTAGCCTAAGTAGGCTCAAATCTTTAGCATAGGATACTTTTCTTTTTCCATATAGTGACCATTTGAATATGGCCTGTACTTGAGATGTGGTTATGAGCATCTTTTCATCTTACAACTGTATAAAAGATATGAATGTGCTTTTATATCAAGACTTGTTCGAACCAGGCTTCAGCTAAGGGAGTGGCCAGAGTGATCTGTTGTGTCTGTTCATCTAGGCTATACTGTATCTATTTTTAAATTGTGATTGTGTATTGTTGGACAGGGCTGACGTATCCTTCTCCGCTAGGTTTGTAAGTGTTTTTGATGGACAGAAAGTTCAAACAGTTTGAACTTTTTTTGGCACTGACAGATAGCCTACAGTACATCACCATCTGTTTAGCTGATCGCAACAAGGACACGTTCCTGTAGTTTGTTTGGGGATGCAGAGCCATAGCTAACTGTGGTCATTAGCTAGGAACAGCAACTGTTACATTAGCAATAAACATAAACACACTCATATCATTCGTCCTAATTTAAAACTAAACAAACAAACAGCAATACTATCAAATCTGTTCTCTCTGTTGGGTGACAGATGACTTTGGCCACTCCCTAACCCTTATTTGTGCTGACAGTCATACTTGATTTTCTGTAAGCGAGAGTTGAGAATCGTATTTATAGTAAGATACATTTGTACAACAGCAAATAGCAGCAAGACTGTGTTTGTTCGGCATAAGGAAATGATCCAAGCTCATATTTGTTATTTAGTTTGACAGTTGGCCCTCAGCAGCAAAATAAAGGGTGCACCAGGGGCCTTACTTTATGTAATGGTGCAAAATTGACCTGTCACTTCTTTCAAAGCCTGTTATTCGTATAAATGTAACATCATTGCCTTGTGTCAAACGACCACTTGATGAAAATCTTTTCTGCCTCTACACGATTATGTCACCGCTGTATTGTCCAGCTTTATCCAGGGCAAAGAAAAGGGTTATGATGTATCATTTTTATGAAACGTGTTGTTATTATGGCTCCTTCAAAGGTCTTGACATTTACCATAAGCGCCTGTGCCAGAGACAGCACCCAGGTTAAATGCCTTGGTGTCCCCACCAACACAGACGCTCTGTAAGAAAGGAACAGAATAATGTTATCGTCATTCTTGAAACTCCACGACGCAATTTGAAAACTCTGTGCGATTCATCCCCACACAGACGATAAACAGATTCATGGCCGAGAGAGACAACATTTATTTGTATATTTATTTGTTTTCCTGCATTTTCAGCACATTCAGAATTCTATCCAGCAGAGACGGAGGAGGTAGCTGTTTGTTTCAGGGAGTGGTGGAGGTGGATGATGGTGCTGCTCTGAACGTGTCAGACACCTGCCACCTATCCGCAGCCTCAGACATTCATTTGGAGATAACTTGGTTTTACCTCGCGTGACACATCTGGGGGGCACACCTGAATCTGTCACCGCTGATTAAACGCCATCGTCCGCCAGCCTGTTATCCCCACAGTGCGGGTTTAATGCCATCAATGTCGCTGTCAGAACAATATTGCTCCATATTTCACAGTCCTTATGCTCAACACGCCCTTCCTCAGACTGAATGTGATGCAACCCCGGGATTGAGTGTTAGTCGTTGGGCCGCGTTTTTATGAACGGAATATTGAGCAGTTAAGGTTGGAGCTGACAGTAGTCCTCTTTAACTTTCACGTTTCTTTTTTCTTTTCTTCTTCTGAAACTCTTTTCAGTCAGTGGTCAAAAAAGCTCCGTTGTTGTGGTAGTTACGGAATGAGGCCTATTCAAATCATTGTCGCAAGTAACGGACAATGTGAAACAGCTAAGATATGATAAAGGCGAAGTCAAGTCTTTGACCAAATTAATTTTTTGTCCTTCGGCTGAAGACACATCGTTTTTTCAATCTAGCCCTCCAATGGCCACCTTTGTTACTGGCTCACAGCTCTGCTGGTGCAGTTGAGAGCTGATAACGCTCGCTAGCATCATCTCCTATTGCCCAAGGGGAAAGCGGGCTGATGCTAAAGTATTCATCAGATTCATTACACTGGCATCCATCTGCAATAGGCGTGCATTACTATTGATGACATATCCAGCGGACAAGGCGACAGGCTATGGTGCAGTTGCCTGAAAGGCTTTCATGCCAATCACCTCTCTCAAGACTGCAGGTGAACGTTGCCCTGTTCCACACAGCCCCACTTGAAGCTCTCGCTGTTTGACGTCTACTCTCCAGACCTCAAAGTCACGGCTCCTCTTCCATTTCCACTTGACAGGAGGATGTTGAAAGTAGCCTAACCTCCTCCAGATGATAATTTGACATGGGGCGTGTGTACCTCTGAAACAAAAGAAAGAAAAAAAGAAATCAAATCACAATTAGCCAGAGCCAAAAGCCACCCCTCAGAGTCAAATCTCTCTATCAGTGCGTAATTTAATCAGCAACCATCGGGAAAGTGACACTCGTCTGTCAATGAATGACGGTAAATGATGTTAGACATGTAGGAGGCTTCTATCTTTGAGTCTTTTGTCTCGAGTGTGTTGACTCCCAATCAACCCAGGAGGTCAACATTACTCACGATAACCAGCTCATTTATCAGCACAGCCAAATGCAGATTTTGAGTGCACTTTTTTTCCTTTTTTTTCTTTTACAACAGCGATGACCTTAAATCAAGTCACGCGCTTACGTTTGAAGGAGCACTCTCTTTTTCACTTTCCCTCCGCTCGTAACGGCAAATTCAGACTAGGGCGGCACGAGGGGCTTTTAGCCGCGTACAGCTAGCCCAACAGCCTCATGTGGTTATTATCATTAAGTGGGTCCAACATCGCATTAGAAACTCCAGACACACGCTGTGCAAACCGTTTCCAAATGGCTTCCATCCACAGTCATCATTTATCAGTTAAGTCAACTCATTGTTCTTTTCAGAAATTGATTAAGTATTTCTATCTCTTAATATATTTCAATTACCGCTAAAGTGATTGAGTGCACTGGTGAATTAAACCCTAAATTGAAATGCATTCGTAATGTAAATCCCTTTAAAGGAAATAGATGCAACGCTGTGTTTTTTGAAGCCTTCGTCTAATATGCTTATAATCACTCTTATTATATTGAGTACGAAAAATGATTTGGGGTGGAAAATGGGAGCTTTTACCGGCTCCCAGCTGTGAGCATCCACATAATTGCCATGATTCTCCAGGCAACATCTCAACGGAGCGCTCGTGTATTTCGGAGAAAAGCCATAAGCCTCAAAATTAAACCCAAAAGAGAGAAGGTAATTGCAGAGGCAATAACAGGTTAACTTTATGGCAGTTTTGAACTGAAGTTGTGTGGAAACTCCTCCCTTCTCTTGGAAGATGATGCCTATGACTTTCAGAGCCAGAAAGGTATTCAGGCATCACTGTTCACATGCACCAAGTAAACCGGCTATCGGCCATATTCGGGTTCAGCTGTTTACATAAACGTTTGATCCCCTGCACTTGAGTATCTCTGTTTCCATGAATACACCAAGTAGCAGCATGTTGGCCTGTGCTGCACCCCACCTACAAAGGGAACAAAAATATCAAATATCTCCCTCTTTGACTGAGCAACGGCAGGATACTTTTATTACATAGGAAAGACATAGGATGATTCATCTCCGCGGAATTGAGAAGATTGACATAGCTTGCTGCCGTGTCTTTTTTTAACATCAAAATGACCCATGACAGTTGCACTATGACCCCGAGGGAAGCTGACGACCTTGTGCAAGACGGCGTCATACCACAATAACCCATTTAATATTGGAGTAAGCCAGGCATTTCCGGAATACGCGCTTAATCGGGTTATTGTAGCCCGGTTGTGACGTTTACATGTGTCTACCCAATACCGGGTTACTTGAGCAGTCGGGTTAAGAGCAGGATTCTCTGTGCATGTAACCACTGAAAAGGTTTCACTTGGGAGTAGCACACAAACAGAGCATTGGACCTTGGTTGCCCAGCTGTCAGTTTTAATGTATCTTCTCATTATGTGAGTCAACTAAGCCAGGGTTTGTGTCTGACTGTGGAACCTGTATTTTCAAATAAGTCATAGATTTTCTTTTTTTTTTTTACCTGCAACCGTACAAAAATTAACTACAATAAAATGATAATGTTTGTTTTTTCACATGAAACATAGCAGGAATACTAGAGTGATTCAATGTACATTTCCATAATATTCCACAACAGAAATCACTGTGGTATTGGAGTACAACAAAAACACAAGAATACTATAAATCACTACAGTAATGCTACAGGTTTTACTATCAATCTTTTTTTGTATGAGCTTGAAACATAAGATAGGTCAGGGTTTTCCAGGCGGGCTGCTGCAAGAATGTTTAGACTAGCCTATTTGAAAATCAATGTGTTGTACTCGTGATTGACAACTAACATGACTCTCTGTGAATTGCCCTTAGGCGGTAAAATCCCACCCATCTGGCACTCCAAGGAGGTTAAAACAAAGACCCAAAGAGAGAGGGATTATTTTCAAAACTTGATCCAGGTTTGTCCAGCAAATAGTCAACACGCTCAGATCTCAGATTGTCTTTTATCGCAAAATGCGCTGTCATTTCATAAACACTTCGACTTTTCAAGGCAGATCAGGCTATCCTCTATTATGCTGGTTATCCCAGAGTAATGTTGTTGTCTTAAGTTATCAGCAGGGGTTGTTGAATTGTTTGAGGCAACATCCGCCCAACAAATATGCCCAAACAACATTGATATTTCACCACCGGATTCCACGGGCTCTTATCGCGGAGGACCGGCCGGATTGATTCCGAGGCGCCCCTCAAGTGTAATCTTTAATCAATCAGTCAGCCTCTCCTTGTGTTTCATGATAATTAGTCGCGCTGCTCAGATGCCGTTGCATAATCTCATCTGTGCCTCCTCTGTAGAGGCAATTTATATGCCAGCCATGTATCAGGGCCTTGGGTGACAGACACACACCTCCCCCCGTGACATAAATGTTTGAGGGGCTGGTTTATTGGCCGGTGAGGCCTCGAAACAGAGAGCGTTATATAAAAGTTGCGGTGATGGATATATCTGGTCTACCGCGCCACACACACACACAACACCACATATGGCCCGGAGCGTGAAAGCCCCCCTTCAGCCTTGTTTTCATCGGCTCCCAGGGATGTGAAATTCTCTGCCAGTGGGCATCTAAAGCCAAGTATCCATACTGTACGACTGAGCGAGAATCTGTGTGGTGTGGAACAACATCATATGTCCCTCCATTCAGTTTGTTCACACAGGCAAGATTTAATCAGTCTGGAGTCCAGGTCAAAAAAAAAAAGAGAAAAGGCTTAAGACGCACTCTGTATTCCAGAGGGATTTTGCTGAAAAGTGAAGAAAGGCTTGATTAATAATAATAATAAAAAAAAAGAAGAAAAAAAAGGAATCCTCCACCCCACCCCCGAGGAAATGACCAAGAAGTGTGTCTGACTCAGGAGGGGGGAGTTTGTGTGTGTGTGTGTTTGTGTGTGTGTGTGTGTGGGGGGGGGGTTCTTCCAAAGGGAAGGATGAATCTCTGCCATGGGGGAGGTGTTCTCGCAGTGGGTGGTGTGGGTGATGATGATGGGTAGCTT
>OMKL01003216.1:6403-16708 GCA_900302295.1 Parasudis fraserbrunneri
CCTCTCTGTCTCCAGTCCCTTGTGTCGCTGGTGAATGGTTTCCAGGAGAAGCTGTCTGGTTTGGAAGAGCAGGCTGCTCAGCTGGAGCTTGTGGGGAGTGATGCCAGCAAGGCCACCATCAGCCGCTCCATGACCACCGTGTGGCAGCGCTGGACGAGGCTACGCAGCGTGGCGCGGGGACAGGAGAGGGTGCTGGAGGACACGGCGCAGGAGTGGAGGACTTTCAGAGAGAAGGTACACAGATCACCAGTCATATGAACTTGGCAGATAATTGTAGATATGCTTTCGTTTGTATCCACTTCGTGCACTCTGTAGTAGTGTTCACGGTTGGCACATGAAATGCATAGATATTTTGAGCGTTGCTAGGGAACAGGTACAGCAACGGTTGACCTCCTTTTGTGCTGTTGCTATTGTCTTAAAAGCTCATGTTTAGTCATATGCAGTTTATCTAAATAATGCTCCCTTTAGGAAGACCTAAACAGTTTTTTTTTCCATCAACAAAGTTTTGTTGTTTGTTTGTTTATTGTTATTGTTGTCAAGTTGAAACCACCTACAGTGCAGCATTCTTACTTATGTTTTTCTCTAGATGGTGAAGCTGAGGGCTGTCTCAGATGAGCTGCACAGCCGCGTCCCTGACAGTGCGGTGGAGAAGGCCTCCAAAGCCACCCTGCAGTCTCTCCTGGACCAACATGACATGCTCAGCCAAGACTTGGAGCGGGAGCTCTCCGCCCTCGCACTGCTGCGCCAGTACGCCCTCAGCCTGCTGCACGACGTGGAAGTGCCCTCGCCGACCAACGGCCAGGAAGAGCTGCCCAGCCTGAAGGAGATCAGGGTCATACAAGATGAACTGGAGAGGTATTCATTGTATTCAATTTCATCATCACTGCAGACATCTTGGTAGGCAAATGACAATTATTTAACGGGTGATCATCGTTAAATGACAACTATTGTCAATGAGCTTTGCCATATTGGTAGGAAATGCATCACACGTCATGAGAATAATATGAATTGAGTGAGATTTTGTACGTATTATGGTATGTTACATTTAAGATACTACACTGTGTACAACACCACACAGTATGTAAGCTAACTTCTTTTCATTTCAGTTTGGGTTAGAGTTTTGGACATTAGCTGTTTCACATGGACAGAGGAACAGAGAATATGATGGGAAAAAAACTAAATGTATTTGTTTTTGTCCATGTAGCCTTCTAACACAGTCCAGGACGAAGCGGTCTCAGACAGGCCAGGAGCTGAGGGACAGAGAGGAGGTGGAGAAGGACCTGAGTGTGGTCAAAGCCTGGATCCAGGAGACCAGGGAGCTTCTTCTCAACCCCACTCAGGATATCGATGCTCTACTGCAGGAGCTGGAGGTAAATAAGCCATACACAACTAGAATTTACTAGATGTAGTGCTTAACGGGTAGCACTTCATATTACAGCATGGTTATTGCATGGTAATTACTGTGTAATAACATAGAAATTACCTGGCAATTTCTGGTAAGATCTGGTAATGACAAGTAATTCTTTGTTATTATGGATGAGTGCAAGTCAACCTATCTGAGAAAGCACTTGTCCATAAATAATTACAAACTACAAATCATTTCTTGTCATTACTAAGTATTTCAAGTTCTTTCTGTTATTACACAGTAATTACCCTGTCATTTTTGTACTGTAAAATGAAGTGCCACCTCTTATTGGCATGTCAGTTTGTCATAAACATTCTCATCTGAGTAAGCGACTTGGTGATGTTAATGGGCTTTATGGAAAGAGCGATGACGAGAGCCTGATGTATTGTTTTCAGGTTGTGCACGGCGACGTGATCACCTATCGTCAGAACGTGGACAAGATAGCCGAGCAGCAGCAGAGCAAGTACCTGGACCTCTACACCATCCTTCCCTCCGAAATCTCCATGCAGCTGGCGGAGGTCTCCCTCGCGTTGGGCGCCATTGAGGACCAGGTACAGAGATCGTATATTTAAAAATGTTACCAAACATATTATAGGTGTATCTCTGTGTTACCATGAGTTTCAATTCACCGAAGTTAAAGGTGGACTCTTGGATTTTCTTGGTTGTCTGGAATGAGGATCATGTAGAGTAGACTCAACCCACCTATAATTACGTGGAATAAGCATGTAATATAATGGTGGAGTGTCCTTCATTGGGCTGGCAATGGGTACCGTGTTGACTCAACCCTTAAATTACAGTACAGTATGTGTGTAAGTGTATGTGGTTTGAGTCTGCGCTGTCCTCATCCCAAACAATGGAAGATCGTACAGGGTGCACCTTCAAACGCGATAAGAGTGATCAGTCGTAGGATGTGTGATGGATCACGTCCCGTCTCTTGTTCCAGGTTCTATCCAAAGAGAGAGAGATTCAGAAGACCAGAGACATAAAGGAAGACTTCAACTCCAGAATCCACGATGTGTCAGAGAAACTGAAAGCCATCTCCGCTAAATTCAAGGAGAAATCCACTGATGTCAATCATGCCAAAGAAGAGGTTAAGGTGGGTTAGCTGAAGTTGCGATGTATTTGCTCCTTGGACATAATATGATACATACTTAATACATTATTTATATATTATATATTTTCCATCTTCTGAATAAATGTGAATATAACACTAATTCATATAATCAAAATAATTACGTATTGGGCCTTTAAGCATCAAGCGAGTTAAATAATGTTAGGGTATGAACATATACGCGTCTCGTGTCTTTTCTCAGAGCCTCGCTGAGGACCTGGACAGCTGTGGTCGGACTCTCTCGGAGCTGGATGCTGCCGTGCAGGAGTTTGGTCGAAGAAACCCCCTGTTGGCGAAGCAGCTGAGTGACGCCATCAGCAAACTAGGGGAGATCCATCACCACACGACCCGCTTAGCAGACTGTCGGAACAACTGGCTTAAAAAGGTCCGTACTCATTTATATCTGTTCTGCGTATAGCCGTTGTCCCCCCATGCAAATTGTGTTATTTCATGCTGCCGTTTCATCATCCTGTAAATTGTGTCCCAGATTTAGGTTGAGTCGCCTCTGTTCTGTTTTATTGTTCCGCGGTCACGTATGGATCCTCTCTTATCTTGGCTCCACAGGCCGTGTGTTATTTGGACGAGTATAACGAGATGCTGGAGTTCATTGTGAGGTGGTCGGAGAAGGCCAGAAGCCTGGTCAGGGCAAACATCATCTGGAACTCCTCTGCTCATCTGCAGGAGCAGATAAGAATGTATCAGGTGGGTCGGAGATCCTCACGGCAAGGGTTCTGCTTTGATATCCTGCACAGAGATTGTGATACCCTCCACTGAGATTGGAGAATGGGCAGTCCACCCTCATTCATATTAGTTTTTCAGATAGTAGTATTTTACAGTACAGTTAAATTCACAAATTGGAAATGGAGGAGGGAGATAGGTGCACGGCACCGTAGCATGAGCCAGGTTCAAACCCACACAGTCAACTGCGTGGACAGTTCGCCGGACAAGCACACCACAGTTAGTCTACAATATCACCGGAGAACGCGACAGATTGTGCCTGTTTACACGTGTCCTCCTGTGCTCAGTCTGTGCTGCGTGAGTCCCGGGAGCTCCATGGGGACCTGGAATCCATGGGGGAGAAGGTGGAGCTGCTGTCAGAGGTGCTGCAGGTGGAGGCCATGAGCCAACAGGTGTGTGAACTCAGCCGCCACACTGAGGAGCTCCAGCAGAGCATCAAGACTCGACTGCAGAGCCTCCAGGATGCTGACAAGGTACTGGGATATACATGTATTGTATAAAATGTATATACTTTATTTTCACACAAGCTTTCAGGGTTGGCACTCATGTTAAGCAGTTTCAAATCCGTTCCTATTGTCATCTGAATTTACTTAGATGTTGATAATATAAAATGATACCCTAAAAAATGAGTTGTTGCTGTCGTTTTTGCTCAGATTTCTGTGTTCGTAATGCTTTCAGCATCAGCGCTGTACATATGCAGATAAATATGACTGACCCGTATCTATGTTGTGTCCTCAGAGTATGGAGGCCTTGGAGTTGGAGGTGAAAGCCCTACATGTTGCTCTGGAGCAGGTCCAAGCCACACTGACCTCACCAGAGCTGGCGCGACAGAGCCTCAAAGAGCAGCTGGCTCAGAGACAGGTGACTATATCAAGACCCGCCCTTGATAACAGCTCATAGTCTATTCAACAGCACCTAGGATGCTTACTTTGCATGTTCTAGCTTGTTAAAAACTTTGAAGAATGTAAATGTACCTCCTGTTTTTTTTGTTTTGTTTCTGCAGCGCCTGCTGGCAGATATGGAGAGCTTCAAGCAGCAGGTGCAGGCAGTGCAATTATGCCAGAGCGTCCTGCAGGTCCCTGAAGAGGTGATGCCCAACCTCGCCATCTGTCGCACGGCTCTGCGTCTTCAGCAGGAGGCGAGTCAGTTGCAGCACGTTGCCATTCAGCAGTGCAACATCCTGCAGGTACAGTAGGGGGCGCCATTGCACTGCAATGACAATAACCGCATCCCTGTGTCCCATCACACCAGGCAGTGGTAGCTGTGTGGCTAAGCCAGCGTGTGGGATACATACATATAACGAGGATATGTTTGTTGTCGGTTCCCAGGAAGCCGTGGTTCAGTATGAGCAGTATGAACAGGAGGTCAGAGACCTGCAGGGGCTGATAGAGGAGGCCCATCGGGTCATCCAGGACCGCCCCATCCCCACCAACAACATCCAGGAGCTGCAGGCTCAGATACTCCACCATGAGGTCAGAGTTCTGCTTATATATCGCTGCCTATTGCCTCTCCCCTCTTTGTCCATTAATTGGTCGGTTTGGTCTTAGACGACCAATATTTTTGTTAGTCGATTTTTATGCTGATTTTTACGAGATATGTTCTGAAAGGTGGTAAGAGCATCAATGGTAAGCATGAGATTTAAAGACGTCTTACTGCATGATTGCATGTGGGAAACAATTACAGATTTTGTTGATTAAATCGACTAATCGATTAGTCAAAATAATCTATGACTATTAGTCGACTAAGAATTTCTTTTGTCGAGGACATCCCTAGTGCTGCTTTTACTGTCAAGAATTCACCACATCAAATGTTTCTCTACGTAGTTAAATGCTTGCAGTGCATCACATTGAATGTGACCCAATTCAGTGTGACATTTGATTTTCTTGGTAATAGTGTTCCCTGTAGCGTAGGATAACTTAATTTGTAATGGAGATTAATTAATGGTGACACTTAACTAATGGATTGTAATGTGTAATAATAGTGTATAATGCCAGCGAGCTTATGACATGTTATGTCTCTTCATGAAGCAAATTAGAAACTGGCTTATCCTTTCTGTAATTCAGACTGGTTATTGATAAGGGACATAGTCCTTTTTCTGGCAGGCCCCCACATGACATGACAACTGTAGTAATATGTTTATGTTTCAGTGAGCTCAGGTCCCACGACAAGAGAAAACAAAATCCCATTTGGGTCCCTGACTTGGATGATATTTGGCATTATGAACTGTTACCTGTGATAATAATCACACTTTATGATTGTGTCAGTTGAAGTGTTACCTAACAGCTTTTTTGAAGGATAACTAAATTGGAAATACAGATGGAAATAATTTTTGCGGACTGTATCGTCTTGGAACAGGAGCTGGCCCAAAAGATCAAAGGTTACCAAGAGCAGATCGCCTCCCTGAACTCCAAGTGCAAGATGCTGGCGGTGAAGGCCAAGCACGCCACCATGCTGTTGACGGTCAGCGACGTGGAGGGGCTCCCCGAGGGCCTGGAGGAGGTGGACGGGGAGGCTCGCCCCAAGAAATCCTCCGCACAAGCCGTCATGGTAAGAGAACAGAATTTTCATTGAAAATAGAATGTGTCATGGGTGTGACTATACACACATTTTCATATTTCAATTTTTTTTATTTGAAGTCACGAGTCAATTTGATTTTCTCTTATTCATCAGAAAATATTTGTACTACAGAGTTCTAATTATAGATTATATTCCGGTATTTATACTACACAGCTTGGTTTGGCTCAGAAAAATTCAACTTTTCAATGTCGTAAACAATGAATATGAGCCTTAAACGTTATGCTAATAGCAGTAGCCATACCATGCCGCCAGTTAAACAAAGAGAAAAACATTTGAGATCTAGGGAAGAGAATGAGAGGAGAATTGTCGATACAGTTTCAAGTTTCAATACAATTTATTGTATTGAGATCATTACACCCCTAAAATGTAGAATACAGCAATTATATCTTTCAGATGAAGAACTACAGTAAGTCTGTTTTGAAACAATGTACATACTTTTGTACAGTCTGTCCATAACACTTGGAGTGTAAATGTATTTCATATGATCATATGTCATATGATCATATGGTTCTTCACCCAAAGCCTGGTTTCTAAATCTGTGAATCTGGACCCAGAACGGGTCTCGGCCCTTCATCTGGTGGGTCCCCACATGACAACAGTAGAAATATGTTTGTGATATGTTTCAATCAGCCTAGGTCATACAGTGAGGGGGGAAAAAATCTAATTTGGGTCCATGACTTGAAAACTAAAAAAAATAAATAAATAAAAGACTAGGCAAGCCTAATTAAGCCAGACCCAGCCATGACACTCACTCAGCCAGCCAGTAAGTCAGTCAGCCAGTCAGTCAGTTAGGGACATTCACTATTATAGGCTGGCTCTACTATTCATATGACTTGAATGGGTGTATTCTGGGGTGAACATTTACCCACCGATCAAACCTTTTCTCTTGAGTCTGATTGCTCTGTGTGTCTGCCTCCCTCTGAATCTTCTTCTTGCGGCGTGTCAGATGACGGCGGGCCGCTGTCACACTCTCCTCTCTCCTGTCACTGAGGAGTCGGGGGAGGAGGGCACCAACAGCGAGATCTCTTCTCCTCCTGTCTGTCGCTCACCCTCTCCCGTCACTCAAACTGAAGCCTCTGTTAACAAGGTACTATGCCTGCTTTCTCTTTCTCCCCACTCTGCACTCTGCAATGTGTGATCGTTCGCAAATGTTGGCGCAATTTCACTCGTAAACGATCCGTTGTTACTGATCGATCCTGTTGGCCGGCTGGCATCACTGATCTGTAGAAGCTGTCTGTCTGTCCGTCTACATTTGTTTTCAAATCATGTTTCGATGAGGAGTGTCTGTTTGTTGGACAAGGGCTGAGGATGCGTCCGTCTTCGCCGGACTTGTGTCCATTTCGGCGCCACGTTTAAAAACAGACCAATGGACAGCAGAACCTTCTATCTGTTTTCGCTCCATTTTCTGACGGATTCAATGTGGCCGCCCCCCCTAAGACTAACTAATACTAACATCGATTTGTGGGCTAGATAAAATCAGCTCCTTGCATTGCACTGACTTGACTTTGCTGTGGCCTTTTCAGGCAGGGCGAGGAACACTCACAAGGGCTCCCATTCAGGAGTTATATGACCCAACGTTTGAGTCTGTGGCCAACCTAGATGACCTGCAGCGCTCATGGGAGACGTTAAAGAATGTGGTATGTGTCTAAACCACAAGACCTTGGCTTTGTGGGTTATTGATTATTGTTTCATGGGCTATCCAGAACAGAATCTTTCATTGAAACACAATAACTTGCTGTGATATACTATACTGTACGATTCCATATATTCCGCTCTGTAATAGGCTTGCAGTCATCGCACCACAATCATCTAATGTCATTACGTACTGCTATGTCTTTATTTTATTTTATTTTTTTATTACATTTTATGTAGCACAATTATATATCAATGAAATCTACATGAAACAAAAAAAAATTAAAATGAATAATGTATCACAATTTTCAAAATGTGAAAGGAAGACCAAAAAACACCCAAAGAGCTTGTTATGTGGCTCCCCAGAGGAAAGAACAGCAAATTAACTGTTAAATTCTTCTTTCATCTTCTTTCAGATCAGTACAGCCTTTTTCACAGGACATTCAAAACCAAGTCTTCCTCTGAAACACAAGATATACTATATGTTTCCATATATTCTGCTGTAAAATAGGATGTACATCTGCAGTCACAATGTTATTGTTGTGTCCTATCTTCTACCAGATCAGTGAGAAGCAGAGGTCTCTGTATGAGGCTCTGGAGAAGCAGCAGCGCTACCAGGGTTCCCTCCAGTCCATCTCTTCCAAAATGGAGGCCATGGAGGCCAAACTGGGCGAGCCTCTGGAGACGGATCGGAGCCCAGACAGTCACATGGAGAACCATGAGGTGGTAGCCGTTTAAAAAACGTCACACTTTCGTCTGTCAAATATGTAGTTGTCTGGGAATCAGGTTGGGGGGGGGGGGCAGGCCCTCATGACACTGTTTTGCATTCATGAATAGAACAGTGTTAAATGTCCTTGGCCGTGGGGATACTGGTATCCCACATTGGTCCGATACCAGGCTAGAACAGGGTATCAGTACCTGAGAATTTCACCAACACTAAGATCTGATGCCAAGAGCTACATGTATATTATACCCAATATCAAAGCGAAGTGATTTGATTTTCTGCATTTTTGGCACATAGATGCATGTTAGATCGCTAATAGATCTCTCTAAAAAATGTATTACATGTCATTTTTTTGTCCAGTGACCCCAAACTAATGGTCTTAAGTCTATACTGTTCAGTTAAAGTAACGGATCAGAGCGGTCCTCGTTATCAGCACATACTGAGGGTTTAGTTTTCTGGATAGGTGTTGACGGTGAAAAGCTAGCATCAAGCATCCCTCCTGCGCTGTCGTTTTTATCTCCCAGCTTTATTCGGTGCTCTTTTAAAGTCGGTAGCAGTCAGACTGTAGCTGCTATTTCGGTGAACGGAATGGAATGAGAGCAGAGGCCTCCCAGCCGTTAATATCACATTATTCCCGCCAGGCTGTCATGCAGGAGATCCGTCGCCTCCAGGAGGAGATCGACAGACTGCGGTCGAGCTTCACGGAGGAGCTGTCCTCCGACGCGGCGGAGACGGACACAGCTGATCAGCTGGCCATGCAGTCCTCCCTGGCCGTCCTGGCAGAGAGGATGGCCACCATTCACATGAAGGCCTCGGGGAAACGGCAGCTACTGGAGGTAGTTTCTGAAACCAGACTCATCTGAAATCTACCGTAACCTTGACTCGTCTTTTCTTAACACCCTTTTCCTCACACGCTAGTCAAGCTTTGTTAGTCAACAATTGGTAGCATGTTCCTTTATTTGAATCTCCACTATCTTTAAAGGGGTAGTTCTGATTTCTGGAACCCTAGCCTGAGTCCTTTCTCAGGACAATCCATGCTGTTCCTCAAACTAGCTCCTGTCTGTACAAGTTGACTGATGACGACTGAAATCTTCTCCACAGTGCACACAAAGATTAGATTTCAGTTGTCTTCAGTCAGCTTGTACAGGCAGGAGTTTGACCCTGTTGACTTTGCATTGGTTTGTGACTAACTAGCCGGAGCTAGTGTGAGGAACAGCAGATTCCAGTATCATTGGTAAGTAGCAAATAGGGCTAGGGATCCAAAATCAGAACTATCCCTTTAAGTTAGGATTTGGAACAGCCATTATACTTCTTACCAACTCTTCATGTCTGTACCCTAGAATCATAATATGAGGATGAGTCAGTGTTGTCATAAAACCGTTTGAAAATGGCTTCCTCTTTACTACCGAGAGGCAAATTGCATTGTAAGAAGTAGCGTTGTCTCCCAAGTGCTGAACTTCTTTGAGAACGTTGGGGCTAACCTCCCTTGTCATATCACTCTAGTCTGTGCCCTGTAAATTATGTTTTAATTGCTGAGCAATGGCCCAAATGAATTGTTTGTTTTAGTGGCTAAATTCAGAGACATGGTCACAGACAATTTATATGAAAAAATCAAATGGTGAAATGCGGTCATGGTAGCAATAGTAGTAGTAGTAATAGTAGTAGTCGTAGTAGTAGCAGTAGCAGTAGCAGTAGCAGTAGTAGTGGTGGTGGTAGTAGTAGTAGTAGTAGTAATAGTAGTAGTAGGAGTAATAGTAGTAGTAGGAGTGGTAGCAGTAGTAGTAGTACTAGTAGTAGTAGGAGTAGGAGTAGTAGGAAAAGTAGGAATAGTGGTAGTAGTAGTAGTAGTGCGTAGAGGTAGCAGTAGTAGTAGTAGTAGGAGGTGTAGTAGTAGTAGTAGTAGTAGTAGTAGTAGCAATAGTAGTAGCAGTAGTAGTAGTAGTAGTAGTAGGAGGAGTAGTAGTAAGAGTAGTAGCAATAGTAGTAGTAATAGTAGTAGTAGTAGTAGTAGTAGTAGTAGTAGTAGTAGTAGTAGTAGTGATCGTATTGATATTATTAGCATTATTTTCATCTTTATTTATTAATCATTTATTTGTGGACATGAATTGATGAGGCACA
>OMKL01003236.1:5354-17669 GCA_900302295.1 Parasudis fraserbrunneri
GGCTGATGAACCCCATGAGTTTCATGGTATGTTCTAGTTGTCTGATACATTTATGCTACAATGATTCCATTGAAGGGCTTCTTTTCTGTTGACAGGATAACAGCAGCTGTTGAGAAAATAGAGTTGCTGTGGCAACAGTCCTTTTTCAAAGCCCATACACAACTGCAAGTCTTACAACTGCATGAGCAGGCAGTGCAGGTAAGCTAATGGACAACAGTCAGTTCTCATATTATGATTGCCTTTCGCATTAAAAGCATTTTGAGAGATTTGTGATCATTGCATCCATTTACCCCCACTTTCAGATAACGGAACAGATTGAAACTTTTGAAAAGGAGAAACTCCAACCTTACAGAATAGAAATTGCCAAAGATGCCACAACGGCAGAAATCCTAATATCAGAATTTGAGGCATCCATGTACACACCTGGAATGGTATGTGATATTATTCCTTCCCCCTTGGCGGACGAGCACACTGAATAAAAATGAATTAAAAAAACACAACATGCTTTACTTTTCATGTATTCTGTCAATGCCCTCAGGCCCTAGTGCGCTGGGCAGAGGATGTGATCCACACTTTAGCTGAGACCATGGATGACACCAAGACCAGGGAGAAGTGGGTGCAGGATCTGGACTGGCTGAAGGAGAACTTCCATGCAGCTGTAGAGATTCCATATCAGACACTCAGAGCAGTGTCTGACTTCCACCATTACTATAACAAGGTAACACTCAGAGCAGTGTCTGACTTCTACCATTACTATAACAAGGTAACACTCCGAGCAGTGTCTGATTTCTACCGTTACTATAACAAGGTGACACTAAGAGCAGTGTCTGACTTCTACCGTTACTATAACAAGGTAACGCTCAGAGCAGTGTCTGATTTCTACCGTTACTATAACAAGGTAACACTCAGAGCAGTGTCTGACATCTAACGTTACTATAACAAGGTGAACTCAGAGCAGTGTCTGATTTCTACCGTTACTATAACAAGGTAACACTCAGAGCAGTGTCTGATTTCTACCGTTACTATAACAAGGTAACACTCAGAGCAGTGTCTGATTTCTACCGTTACTATAACAAGGTAACACTCAGAGCATGTCTCACTTCCACCATTATTATAACAAGGTAACACTCAGAGCAGTGTTTGACTTCTACCATTACTATAACAAGGTAAATTTTAGGCCAGTGTTGTGTGATGCTGTCAATAAGCCAAAGGGAAAATTAGAACTGTTATCCTTAAAGGAATGAAAAATAAGGTTGTCATAATATTTGGCAAAATAACCCATCTGGATTGCCTGAATGTTTCCCATATATTATAGAAATATACATGCAGGCTGTAGATTTGCATGACATGCCAGTTTTAATTGAGCTATTGCATTGCTTCCCCACACAGTCCAACAGCTGGTACAACACTGTCCTGCGTGAGAACTTCCTTCTAGAGCTCCTGTGGGGTGTTAACAGTGACAGTGTCCCCCGGAGGGAAGTGTGTGGTGGGGTGCCTGGCTGGAGGCAGGCTCTCTCTGACTTCCTGAGGAAGAATCCCTCACCAGACATGGAGGAACTAGTCCAGCTGGCACACCTCGCTAATGTCATGCCAGACACCCTGCCACAGCAAGCAGGCAAGGAGTTATCACAACGGTAAGATTGTGATGAGAAGGTTCTGCTTTGCAAAGAAATTTAACAATAGCCACCAGTTCAAATGTGTATTCATACTGTTTGATTGGCTCCTCTGGCTGGTAGTCTTGTATACAGCCATTTTCACTGTAGCCCCTCTTTCCTTCCCATCAGGTGTATGACTCTCAGGAAACTTCTAACCTCTCCAGGAGCAGTGCCTATCAACGACCTCCAGCAGGCCTTACAGTGGCAGTATGAGTTTCTGAGGAGCAGTCACACAAACCGTTGCTACGCAGAGATGGCCGTAGGAATGGGACCTGAGAATGTTCCGAACAATTATGTCAGTTTGTGTCCTACCACCAGAAATGCAGCCTCTACATCAGAGAACAACAAAAAGGACGATATGCAATTCCGTGGCTCTCGTTCTAACCTTGATAAGTGGGGGATGGGAAAGGAGCTGCCTCGCCATCAACCCCTTGTGGGCTTGACCCCAGCTAGTGCCATGTCAGGGACTGTGTCTGCAGTGGGTAAGCCCCCCTCCCTAAGCTCATTTGACTCTGGGTTTGATGGAGCAGGGAGCAGTCACTTGGAGGCTGGGGCAGGGAGAGAGGGATGGGAGAGGCTGTCCAGACTAGCAGGCACCAGGGACTTCAGACCAGCAAACAGGCGGCAGCAGCAGCCCCAGATTCATGAGGAGAATATCTCCAGTGTGTCTGACTCTGAAGACCGTAGAGAGGAGTTTGGCTTTGGGTCTGTGGGAAACTCCTCCAGGGCTAGCATTCAGATAATTCCTAAAATAACAGTGGACTCCCTCAACTTTGAGATCAAGGTGAAGAGGTCTGCTACCCTGCCCAAAAACCCTTGGCTTAGCCTGCCTGTGGAGGATTTGGAGAACTCTTACACAGTCACTATCACACAGAACCCACCAGCACAACAGAGTGACTTAAAAAGCCCTGACCCCACACAACACTCCCACACAACACTCACGCAACACTCCCCTAACGCTGACCAATCCAACAGGTCTGGAGACCAGCCCACACAGACGGATGAACTATCAACCAGTACTCACTCCGAAGGGCCAGAGACTAGAGACTGGATTTTGCAGTCACAAAGCAGTTTTGAGGATTCCGAATTGAGCCCCATGCAGAATGTCCTTTCCAGCACTATCACAGATGGAAGAGACAAGTCTAACTGTACCACAGAAGAAGTTCCAACTCTTCTCTGGGATTCTTATGACTTCCATGACCAAAAGCAGGACACATATGATGGGTAAAAAAAACTAGATTGTCAGTTGGTCCTCCAAATTCCGATTTACGTAATCTGGCAACCCTCTTTTGAAAGCAGAGCTCAATATTAAATATTTGTTTCCTTTTATAGGATAAGCTGCTCGGTGAATGATGTTTTCTTAAATGACTGGGACCAAAAGGAGCACGAGGGTCTCAGGGAGGTTGAGAAGATCCTCGACTGGGCTGATGAAATACTGGAAGTGAGTTTGTACTTATTTATTAAATATTTGTCACCAAATTGCCAATTTGATAATTGTTGTTATTTGGATTTCTTGTTTTGGTATAACAGGAGGAGGAGAATGTGCTGGCACAGGAAGCACTGCTGGATGGTCTCTTGAAGACTGAGGGCAGCAGTAAACCGTGGGCATTATGGGGCATTGAGGATCACCTTGGTGTGGTACGTTCCCATTGTGCCAGGTGAAATCTGGACCATGGACTCTTAAGCCGTTGATGCAGCTCTAACAATGGTCCACTGTTCAGATGTTGCAAATTAGATTAAAACAATTTTTGGATGGGGCATTTCCATTGATTACAAATGACACTAGCCTACAAACAATCGTTTGTATTTAACAATACAAACGATTGTTTGTATTTAACAAAGGGCCTTTTGTACATTTGCAAGAAAACCTTCATTGTAGAGGTACTTGGTAACTGCTGTTGCACAATAAAAACAAATATTTGTTTGTTGTTTTTATAAAGCGGATGCTCTCCAGTTGACTGTGCCTCGTGTTTCTGCTCCATTTTCCAGTTGTCTTCCAGTGAATTGGCTGAAGCTGGTGTGATTGGCCTTGATGGTCATGCCTCTACAGACTTTGAGATGATCGATGAATGGAGATTACTAGAGTCTACAAGTGAAACTGAAGCCTCTGAGAGCAATGTTTGCCATTACGACGATGATGATGATGATGATAAGACTGCAGTAGAATCAGTGGTCCACTGCAGCGGGGGGGAACTGCTGAAGGAACTGAGGGAAGTCCACATCCTGGATGAGTTGATCGTAGAGGAGAACCTGAAGATCCATGAGTTCAGACGTTCGGAGGAGACCCTGGAGGAGAAGGTCCCTGAAACGACAGAGCCCCAAGGTCAGGGAATGCGCAAGGAGAGGCAGGTGTTTCGACAAGAACTGGAAAGGGAGAAGAGGGAGGTGGAGAGGATGGAGGAGAACTTGGCTAAAGAGATGAACAGAGATCATAAACTCAAGAAGCAGCGAAGCAGGACGAGGAAGGTTGTGAAATGCTCTATAATGGAAAATGCTAAAATGAAGAACCTGGACGATCGTGCACTATGCGATGAGCTTTTATCAGGCAGTAGGAGCCAGCGCCTCAACTCGCAGCACTTGACGTCATTAGTGCCACAGACCTCCCTAGACATGGACATGCATAAAACCAACAGCACTGAAGCAACCTCAGACCCAGATACTGCCAAAGAGACTACATTACAAGACATTGTTCAACGTGTAGATACCCAGCCTCAAGAGGATACAGACACAAACTGTGATAAGGGGTATCTGAATAGTTTTGTCAGTGATCCTACAGTTCCTAATGTGCCACAATCCAATAGAATTCCAATACTTGATGCCTCTGATCCTAAGGTATTACATGAAGAAGTGGGATTCCAACCTTTGGAATATATACATGAGAAAGAATTGGATTCAGGATCAGGGGAATACACTGGAGGTTGTCTGCCGGAGGCTTCCTTAACACCTGAAATGAAACCAGACGATGGCGCGTTTGACCCAGGTGGCAACTCGAACTGTCCCCCAGTGCCTAAGCCGAGAAAGACGGCGCTCCTCGTGAATGACCGTGTTACAGAGCATTTGACTTTTCCTTACTCTACAGAACCTTTGTACATAACGTTGTCCCCAGATGATCCAGATCCTGGACCTGCACAACCCGTCGTGCCAGATGCCCGTCCAAAGCCCAAAGAGCGAAAGAACAAGCCCCCGGACAAAAGTCCCACTCTGATGCTCAGCCCACATGTTGAGGAACAGAGGAATAACAACAATAGCAAACCACTCACTGATGACCTCGTGGTGTTGCCCAAAAACCATAATGACTCTTACGAAATGTCCACAAGCCTGGATCGCTCATCAGGAGAGGATGGCTTGGCGGTGACGCTTGTATCTGATGGCTTGATGCAGACCGAATCGCACCTTTCCCAGGACACCGAGACCACATCCTCTCCAGCTGCATGCCTGAATTCGCGGTCACTGCCTCGGTTGCCTGGCAACATGTCTGGGTCATGTGACCAAGGTGGAAGTGATGGGCTGAGTGAAGACATTCCTGATGGATTTCAGAACTGTAATGTTCTGAGAAGGTCCATCACTATGTCACCTGTAAACCATCCCCAACTTGACATTAAAACAATGCAGGTATGGTGTTAAAAACAAACAAACAAACAAAATATTAACACTAACTATCAGTGTTATTGTTCTACTTTTTTGTTCAATGGGATTTAATACATTTCTGGCCATTTTACTTGCAGCTGACAAATTTCAAGACCCCCATAGTGTTGGACACAGGGTCTGGTCTGATGAAAGCGGGGTTTGCAGATCAGGACCTCCCCACAACTGTGTTCCCAACCATTATTGGGCTGCCCAAGTATGAGGTAATGATCTGCTTAATCCTGTATGGATCCAGTTTTATTTTGCAAGTAGTAGGATAATGCAACTTTGCTTTCATAGAGATGTTTTTTCTTCTAGGAAATAATGAATGGCAACTTTGAACGGGAAACCTATATTGGACACGAAGCTCAACATATGAGAGGAGTGCTGTCTCTGAAGTACCCCATGAAGAATGGAGTAATCTGCAACTGGGATGAAATGGAAAAGGTGGGTGAAGAAACAAATCTGCAATAAGTGATGAGTTGTGATATTCATTGGATCTGTAACTGAAAAGGGGCTATCTTTAGCCTGTTTGAAATTCCTAATATTCTTGCAGCGTACGTGGTTTGTGAACCTGGCTCACAACCATTGCCCCATGTCTCGTATCCTCTCTCACAGCTTTCCTGGCAGTTTCCATTGTATAGGATACTGTCTAGTTTAGACATTTTGAGGGTTAATTTTTTTTAATAGGAATTAATGATGGTCATTGGTTTCAGATATGGAATCACACGTTCCAGCATCTGTGTGTGGATCCAGAGGATCACCCTGTTCTAATGACCGAGGCAGTTATGAACCCCCGGGAGAACCGGCAGCGTATGGTGGAGCTTATGTTTGAGTGCTTCAATGTTCCCCTCACCTACGTGGCCATGCAGGCAGTGCTGGCGCTCTATGCAGCTGGCAGATCCACAGGTAATTCAGTCACTGATCATTTATTTCTTAGACTTTTTAAAACTCAGGTTATTGACCCAGGTCTATCCCATGTTGGAGGAATGGAGAACATTTGGGGAAAATCTATCAAAATTCAATATGTTGTGATGCAAATATGTGACGGTACGCATCATGGGGCAGAAAACCTTTCGCTATATCAGCTACATTATATTCTGCTGTATTAGTTATCACAAATTTGAAGACTTGTCTTATCACTCTTACTCTATGACTGTTACTCTATGTCGGCCATTACATAGGTTGTACAATTTCTTATGCTATAAATCTGCTTGATGCAACGTTACAACATCAAAAATAGATTGTATCGTGGTTGTATCGAATCATGTATTGAAACGTATCATGAGATTAGCATATTATCCCGTCCTTACAATTTGTGCACAAACACAAGTTGGTCCCAGGACAATCAACACAGGATAACCTGTTTATAGAGACCGATGACACTGAGTTATAAAAGTGGTATAAGAAAATCCTCACTTTCTACTCCTTCTCATTGTAGGTGTAGTGTTTGACTCTGGGGATGGAGTTAGTCACAGTGTGCCTGTGTTCGAGGGCTACTCTCTACCTTATGCTGTGCAGCGCTTGACCCTTGGTGGCTGTGATGTCACAATGCATCTTAAAAAGGTATTTAGTGATCCAGCATTTGTTTTGAGAGGATTTGGAACGAATTGTCATTTGTTCACTTGTAGTGAATGTCTGTCTGGTGTCGTTCTGTATCCTAAAGCTTCTTCAGGAGCAAGGGGTCTGCATGCGCACCACAGCAGAGATTGAGATAGTGAGAGAGATCAAGGAGAGGTGCTGCTGTGTGGCTCTGAATTATGAATCCGAACTAACTCATGGGGGGCCTGCCAGCACAGAGATGTATTACACCATGCCTGACGGCCAGGTCATCTGTCTCAGCACGGAGAGGTTCAGGTAACAAGTCTGCTGCCCACTGTACCTGTATTCTAAAGAACACCCAATCCAAGGAGAGTGGCTCACTAAGTCACTGTATTCTACCACCAGGAAATTTAAGCCTTCAGATTTACTCTTTAATTTGTGTTTTATGTTTTAAGGATTTGTTTTTTGTTTTTTTTTGATAAATTTGACTAGGTGAGCCCCAGGGGTGATTTGTAAACTATGAAATGGATACTATTCAAGGAGAATGATGACGATGGAAAGGAAAACATACAATTGTCCTTCCATTCCTACAGGGCCCCGGAGATTCTGTTTAAGCCGGAGCTTATTGGAAGGGACCATTACGGAATGCACGAGAGTATTTTCAAGTCAATCCTCAGCACCGACATGGACCTGCGGCGGAACCTCTTGGGGAACATTGTTCTATCGGGTACAGTTTGTTTTGGTTAAGTCCAATATTACTTGACCCTCCACTCCAGTATTTTCAAATTGCTTACTGGATGTATTTTTTTCATTTCCCCTGTTAAGGTGGAAATACCCTGCTGTCTGGCTTGCCCGAGCGACTTCAAAATGAAATCGGAGACTTGGTGCCTTCGGACATGAGGGAATGTGTCCATGTGACCAGCCCTAAGGACAGAGATTTCTCTGTATGGAGTGGAGGTGCAGTGCTGGCTAACATGCCTTCTTTTGCCTCTGCCTGGATCACCCAAGAAGAATATGAGGAATATGGTCCACAGATTGTCTTCAGGAAGTGCTTTTGAGCTGGACTCTTTATCTACAGTGCTGGACCCCTGTGTAACGCATAGTTTTTGACTTCTCACACAAAGTGCAATATAGCTCTTAAACACTGCCCAGCTTCAGGCTTGAGCTTTAGAATCCCATTTTTGTATGTATGTTTGTTTTTAGTCTTTTCTCTTTTTTTGTATGTGTTATTGGCCTTTTGTCTGGAGACAATTGTATTCTCGTCTTTAGGCCATATCTTGTTAGCCTTGCAAAGCAGAATAATCTCACAAAATAACTGGAGATTTTTCTGGCTTCCGACACTTCCATCTTGTACTTTCTATGATGGAATCCCTGCATGTCATTAGCAGGTGCAAATGAAGTGACTGCTGAAGTCATGCCTCGACGGTTTACTTGCAAAATCCAGATCTGCCATCATGACGAGGATGAAATGACTCCTCCTGTTACAGGTTTCTGTTCAGTTAATAATTTCTGTGTGTCTCTAAATCTGTCTCTTTGGAAATCTATCCGTATTTCCCAGTTCTGCACTGTTTATACTGGACCACTGATCTGCCAGTACATCCATGTGGGTTACTGGATGAATGTACAGGAAAAAAAGGCATTTAAATGGATGTGCTTTGAGGAATGTTCTCCATTCCTGTTTGATGTGATCAAGGCACAAGGACACAAAGTTACTTTGGAGGTGGGGAGAATATGGCCGTAACTTTCTCCTTGGAGAACTTGTTTTGTTTTTTTCTCTGCCACTTACGCACTTCCAGAATAACCAGTTGTATGATCAACACAGGAAGCATAGTTCATGCACTGACCCAAATTAAATGTAATTAAAAAGTATATTGATTTAACAAAATTTTTAAATAACTTAAATTCTGAGTTTGTGTCGTCTTTTTTGTGTTAACCTTGGTTGAAGGTGCTTTAATGTTGAGTTCCTCTAAGACTTAGCGAAGTTGGTGCAAGTAGTCTTCAGAGTAGGTATTTTTATAGAAAAGGCTTACTCGTGTCCCAAGTCATTTGGTCAAATCTTCCCTCTCTTGCATTGACTCTACACTTTTGCTAATCTAGCTTTGTAAGGCTTTGTTGTGTATCGTTGGCACAAGTTCAAGGCATGTCCCTTGTGGATCATGTGATCTTTTGGCCTGGTAACGCCTATGATTTTTCTACCATTCTGGTGCGTAAATGTGCATAATGCCAACTTGTTGCAGGTATGATTTGTTCACTTTCAATGACTAAAATGTGTTCATTTACAATGTCACAATCCCTAGTTTTGTTTGAATTGTCCGTGAAACCATATACATTTTTGGGATCACGTTGTGTGTGTTTTATTTTATTTTTTTCTTCTTTGCTTTGACTAATCGTGTTATTTTGTCTTTGCATACCTGAACATGAGTATTGTGTTGATGTTATCGCTCAGCATTGTGAAAGGATTTCTATTTATTGGAGCCAAAATTGGCACATTTGCCTTGCTGCCGTGTAATTGCAGCATTTCACAACAACCTTACATCAACCCCATTTATTTACTGTAGGCCTTAATTGCATGACTCACATTTTCTCTGTAGGACTTTTTTTTTCATGCACCCTTTAAGTGTGTGTGGTGGTTGTTTCTTTCTTTTTTTATTTTCATATCTGCTACTGTAAAAACATGGGGTTGCCATGTAAAAACATGGGGTTGCCATGTGATATTTAAAGCTCAGGTTTTAAGTGGAAGTCTGCAATCTCTGTGGGAATTGCAAAGGCCTTATTTAGGGGCAGAAGGAACTGCTCAGCCAACTCATTGTTCGTTGAGCTTAGCTTGAATTGAAAGGAAATTTGCTTTGCCACAGCTTTCTTTTCTAAATGTAGCCTACAAGCCTACATTTTGGACTCGTGCAAATTTTCACCTAACCCATAATTTGTATGTCTTGTCTGTTTTTTGTTTATTTTATAATAAATATTTTAATCCATATTCTTGTGTTGTCCTCTTAATACAGTATTTGACCTAGTTTTGCTGACCTTGTTTTATCCATTATGTCTCTGCAAACAACCACTTTTAGTAGAGTACTCGTGTTTTCTGAATGGTCTTATTCAGAGCCATGTTGTTGGCTGCTGCAAAGTAACTTGTGATTCTGTGCCATGTGATTTGTAGAATGTTGGGCATGTCACTGTGGTAATGTTATGGGTGACATTGTTACTCCATTTTCAGCAAGCGATTTATAATTTCTAGATTAGTATTAACATGGGACCCATGGTACAAGCTGGTCAATCATTCGTTGTATTTTGGCTCATGAGCACACTCTACTGGATACAGTGTAACAATGGGTTATTATATCATCCTGTTATCACCATGGTGATGGGACCCTGTGGTGCAATAGCATGAAATGTGTTTTACTGTCTTTTGATGCAACGGGGTACTCCTCTGGGAACACATTTTGTGTTGTTCTGATGCCGTCAAGTGCCTTGAGGAGCAAGATTTTAGACAAGTCAGCAGGGAGATCACTGATGGCAGTTACTACATTCAAGGACCTGGACCTTTACCACTAGATCACCAACCATGTCCTGCTGCGCTCAGACCTGGGGGCCTCCATCAACATCAATCACATACAGGAGGCTACAAGCCCACAAGCCCATTCTGTTCCTTTTATTGGGAAAAGGCTAAATTCACTACTAGTGGTATCCATGATTGCATTCTACATTCTAGACCTTGAGACCAGTGGGTGATTTATCCAAATTTAAGGATGGTGGAGATGCAAAACATCCATTGTGTGTGTTCATCCTTGTTAAATTTAAACCACCCACTGGTTTTAAGGTCTATGTACAACACTTCATGCAGCACACTTACATGGTAGATACTATTCTATGGTACACCTAAAGGAAATGTATTCACAAGTGAATCCTGCCCCTCACCCAGCTGCTTTTCCATCTAGCATCAAACGGCTGCCTTGCCGAGTGTCCTCCATCAGTCTGAGTGGGGAGCCTTCATGTCTCTTGCAAAGAAAGAAGAGCTTAATGAGATGACCGTGGTTGTTACAAGCTTATTCAACAAATTGAGCAAGAAAGGAGGAGAGGGCATTGCTAATTGTGGGTTCTCCACACACTAATTACCAAAGCCTACTCTGGTTGAATGACACGTGAGGGGGCTTATTTGACAGTTAAGCAGATGCCTAGTAGAATATGTATTTATGATGCATTCAAATATCTTTTTTGTATTACTACGTGCAGTGCCTACATGCTTCTGAATGAAGCTCTTCCAATCACTAATATTGCTGTCGAATATTAACTGAATCAGTCAAAAAGGGCAATACAATGTTCTGTTGGAGAGGATGGTGAGCCGTTAGAGATGGTCCCCTAGATCTGCTGAAACAGGCTCTCTACAATGTCTGACAATATGAAGCTTTCCTAAATGGTATTTGGAGAGTTAAAAGTACAAATCACTTTAGATTTTACCCTTGAGAACAGTATTTACTAAATGAAAAATAATGCCCTTTTTTTGCCAGACTGGCATTTAAATTTAAATGTATGTGACTTCACAAATTTAGAGTAGGCCTATACAATGGGTAAGCTAAATGCTAAGTTCTTAATTTAATCATGAAGAATGACCAGAAGAATGAAGAATGATTTCTTGACCATTTTCTCCTCACCTACAGATGTATTTTTTGGTCAGATGGTAGTGACTAAAAATTATGGAAATGTCATGGTATGTCACCCGTATCATGATTTATATTAGATTATACCACTGTATTATTCAAGTACAAAATTGGTACCATGGTGATAAATGACTTTTACCATAGCAGTAGCATGGTACATTACTTACACAATACAATATCAAGTACCATGATAAAACTAAAAATAGCATTAAAATACTACGATCATTTTTTGTAAGGGATTTGGAACAAAATCTTATGGAATGGGGGTCTATGGCCTAATGATTAAGTTGGCCCATTTGGGGATACTTAATGAAAACAATTGGGGACCCCTAACAATTCCTCTCCCCTTATGTTTGGCATCAAAGCCCCAATTTGGCATTTCTTTGATTATAATAAACATTTTGTTTATATGCACATTTGGTAAACACAAGTAAACAGACCTTTTGATTTACAATGTGTTAATGTGAACTTCAATGAGACACCTGTAAAACCCTGGCAAGGCACTCCAGTTGAAAATGGTGATTTTGGCTGGATATGAACATTTTGAGATAGGCTATTATTATAGTTTGCCTCTACAACTACTGTAGTTTAATAAAACATATAAATCAGTCATCATGTACAACCACGAATATTACATTTTCGCGCTTTTGTATGAGCTGCATCATATAATCTACACCAAGCTACTGAAAACACTTAAACGGCCATTTCCTCAAAATTACATATTCCCTCCACGCAAAACATTTCCATTTATGGGGTATTATATGTTTGGGCTATTTATGATTATTATTTATTTATTTATTTTTATTATTATTTTATTATTATTATTATTTATTTATTTT
>OMKL01003248.1:3085-15095 GCA_900302295.1 Parasudis fraserbrunneri
GGTCTGAACCAGAATTCAAACCTAATTTAGGTGAAAGAGCTCACACAAACATTTATGGCCTTGTAAAATTAGAGTCCCATTCATTGTCTATGGAACAGCCCCAGATTTCTCATCCCAGTTACATCACAGATTGGAGGGTTCTCTCTCTGATTTCTAGCTTGAGAGTGATATGAGTCAAAAAATAAAAAGTACTGACTGAACTGTCCTGGGGCCCAGGGAGAACACATGTGAATTCTTAATATATATAGGGGGAATATATACCCTGCACATTGCCACCTTGGCATGACTCCATCACAAGAATTAATTAGAGCTGATTGCATTGAATCTGGGTCTGAATGGAAAGCCAGTGTTTGACACATCTCCACAAATAACCCAGGCAGTGAACAGTGAATTACCACTGTGCAATGCAATTATTTCTGAAGCCTTAAAGCACCAATCTGTAATCCATTGTGAACTAATGATAGCCCCACTGCTGAAAACCTCAACTTGGAGTTTCTCAGTCTAAAATGTATTGATGGAGCTGTTAAAAAAATGATGTGATATTTTCACCTGAATTCTAAAATTATTTTGACCCCAGGATAGGTGTGTTGATGTTGTTAATATTGGAGCAAAAGTTAGATGTATTTTTAATTATGTTGGGATCTCAAAGTTGTGACAATTATTTTCCATCAGTAAGTTCTAGGCTTCAGAACGTATGTGTTTTTACACATGTACCCTTGATTACATAGTGTAGTCAAGGGTATATAAGTAAGTATGGAGAATACCTCAGAGAATAACTTAATTGTCTGCATTCACAAATATATATTTCAATGCTTTTTGTTTAATGCACAACAGCCTATGAATAACATTTCTCTGGGTACCTATTAGTCTTACTACCACCTACCACCTCACCACTGATAATATCAATAATTGATATAAAAAAATAAAATAATAAATACTTTTCTGGATTGTGGCTTTAAAAAAAAAGAAAAAAAAAAAGTAAATTAATACAGTCTATGATTAACTCTAATGCCCAGCTGAGCGACAGAAGAGCTTCTAGGTAATCATGTCTTTTCAGAACAGAAATGGCTGCTGTCATATTGAACAGCTAATTAGCCATGATACCACAACTGTGTCTCCTTCATGATGGCAGCTCTGGCTTTGTTAAACCCGTTGTGCCGGAATAAGAACTCATTCATGGTAATTCTTATTGTAATAGAGTATTCTAGCCATATATGGTGGTAGCCATGGTAGAAGTCCTCCTTCCAGCATCTATCCTGCACTGGGCCTGCAGCATCAACTGCAGTCTGTTCTTTTGAAACTAACCAAATAGGTAAAATACAATAATATACAATATTGCTGTAAGACAAAACTGATGTCTATCCATTGAGTGGCTATTAGACCATTCTCTGTACCTTCTCAAAGCAAGAAATGGAGAAAGAATCTTTACTTTTCCACACAGTGGAGAACAACAGTGCAGCAGGAGAGTTCTGTGATGGCTCCCTGTAGGGACCAGGGTAAGAAGCAGGCCCATACAAAGCAGGCTATCGGTACATAGCAACTTTCTGTGCAGTAGACCTATAATTTTTCCAACCCCTAAACTACACCGGCTCCATCACGGAAACGAGCAGCAACTGTTGCTGAGCTGCTCCCATGGTAATCGGTTGAACATGCTACACCAACAGCTGCATGCTCAAATACACTCCAACCTTATTTTTTTGGTCATGGCACACGTTGCGTAGACTAGTGCAGCATCTAAATCTAAAACAGGCTGCTTACATTACATTTCCAGTCTAGTTTCAGGGTAAACAGTCATGTATAGGTGCTACAAAAAGGCTTTGATGGGACTTGTCTAAAAAGAAAAGAAAATCCCATTTAGAGTCATTACTGGAAAACGGGCAAAATATTGCTCCAAAGTTAAGCACAATTTTGACAAGCAAAATTGGCATTTTTAAAGGGGACTTGACCTTTCATCTGAATAAAAATTGGCTCAATGGAACCACAAGAGTCTCATCTTTACAGCCATGCCCAATTTATGCTAGTCGCATGCAGTTTTAGGGCAAAACAATGCAGCAAAGTGATTGTCATGCAGAGATTTGATTTTTGCACTTGTTTCATTATAATAGCAGCAAAAAAAATGTATTTACCCTAATGGGAGAAACAAAGTTACAAAAACTATCAGTAATTTTGTGGAGTTTTAACACAACTCCCCCAAAGCCTTTGAATCTACATGTCATATTGCAGGAAATTGCAAATTGCACACACACACAAACACACACACACACACACACACACACACACACACACACACACACACACACACACACACACACACACACACACACACACACACACACACACACACACACACACACACACACACACACACACACACACAGTGCTAACAGAGGCCGTGTTCATGTGGTGTCAGGTAAGTCAGGTGGATGAGTTTCTGACCTGGAAGTAGCTTGTGAACGGCCTACCAAGTCGGATAAACGTTGTTAGAAAGTCAGGGTTGCCGAGTTCTGCCCTTTGACTGGCATCGCCATTGACTAGTTCAGTCACAATCAAAACCAAAAGCGGAAAGAATCATGTTATTTGGTGTGCAGTAGAAAACAATATCATGAACTTGTGGTTCAATGTTTCTCCCGAGGACCACGTGAACATGGCAAGAGACACAGAAATGACCTGTCACTTGCCTTGTGCTGCTGATGATGCTAATGAGGTAACATTAACATGCCAGCTAGCTAGTTAGTTATGCTAACATACCTAGCTAGCAACCTTTTCTGTCAACTAGCTTATCAATAACTTTGACTACTGTTCACAAACAGTGAATCTGACAGTATGTTTCACTACAGGGTTGCCTTGCTATCCACACATCTCATTGTCCACTAATCAATAAAAAAAAAATGTCATGCCAGCGATGTCAATATGAACGATGGATAGGTAGCCTATGGGAACGATAAAGCAGGAGGGAAGGAGAGGGTGACCGATAGACAGAGTAAAGATAGCAGTGCACAAAAAAACACGGGACGCATAGTTTTATAGTTGGGAGTCTATTCTTGGAGTCTGTTCTTGGGAGTTGCTGTCATCACAAACATGAGACTTGAATTGAGGTTTTTCATTGCAAGAAACTATTTCAATCATTTAGACCTAGTTTTCACCCAGTGCTTTTTGAACACGTTTTCCACTGCCCTGCTGCCCTGGCAGTTTTTATGATACAAGATTAAATCAAGTCTGCTCACGTACTGACATGCTTAGCCTACTCAATGACTGAAAGCCCCATGAAATCAGAAATCAGAAAAATGTCTCCAATAAATGTAGAGGAACACTGGAATGTACAAGAATTTGCGACCTTGATGCAGAGAGACAACTTACAGAGTTCCACACTGACACACTGTAATTCAGAAATATTACTCGACAAGGAGGCTACAATAAAGTGTTGTTGTTGTTAGTGGTTTTTTTTTTTAACCTTTATTTACCCAGGGTAGGTTCGCTGAGCACAGATGCTCTTTTCCAGCAACGCCCTGCTTCACATTCACACACATTCACACCTGGGCGCTGCTGAGCAAAACCGTAGTCTGACACTGTTGGCCACTGAGCAACTCCACTGGAGCAGTTTGGGGTTAAGAACCTTGCTCAAGGACACTTCAGCGGTTGGTTTTGAGGGACAGGAGAGCATTATTCATTCACTTTCCCACCAAGAGATTTCCTGCCAGTCCAGGGGATCGAACCTGCGACCTTCCGGTCACAAGCTTGCCCCTTTAACCTTTAGGCCAATGCTGTGGTGGTGTTTTTGTTTTTGTTGGAAAAGACAACACTCAGGAAGTGAGTGGGTGAGACACAAACATCAAATTGTATGAGACTCTCAGATGACCCAAAGCCATCTTAGCTGTAGTATCCGAGGCTGAAGTTTCACAGTAAATCAATAAGTATGACTTTTAACCCTATGGGGCTCGGATCTTCCATGTTTAGCCGGAAATGAAAAGATCATATCTGGGCCTAATAGAGTCAAATAACAGATCCCCACATCACACATGCACACGGCACGCCTATAGACACATAGATACACATGTATGCATGCACACACACACACACGCACACACACACGCACACACACGCCCACACACACACACACACACACGTAGAGTCCCTAGAGTAAACCCTATCTATATCTCCCTGAACCATCTCTGTGACAGACAGAGGGCTAAAAGCCTGAGGTAATCTGACTCCCTCTCTGTAATTTGTTTTATGGACCCTACTCCAGGTCATTATCAAGAAATTGATTCATGGGGGCCGGGGTTGAGATGACTCTTTCGTGATGGACCCCTAAAGCCCTGGATATTTAAGAGGAACGAGGGTCTGAGAGAGCGCTGCAAAAAATCACACAAAGAGAGAGACAAAACTCTTTTTGTGTCAACAACACTACATGGCACGGTTGGAAGTTAAAGCTGCCCTAAGTAACTTTCGCACAATGACGACACCCTGTGGCTGAGAGAAGAAACTGCTCAGTGTTTTACACAGAGACAGAAAAAGGAGGATAAGAGATAACAGCAAGAAAGAAAAAAATACATTTCCTCAAGCAAGGTATTACACTGATTTTCATTTATTGCTCACATTTATGCTCTAGAAATGAGCCCCTAGCCTTTTAAATGGCTCTAATACGTAAATCATGCATTTCCTGTTTGCAGAGATTTCCCGTGACTGGTCGTGCCCAACCAGAATGGTTCCTAGGCAGTTCTGCTGGGTTTCATGCTTCGCTGTTGGAAGGATTTTCTCTTGTTCAGCACCAACTCTGTGATTTGTATTTTTATTTTTTTTATGTTAAAAAGTTACATACAGGTTTAAGTGTTATTATCTTGTACACTGGACAATCATTTTGCTGAAATGTCACTTGTTTCATGATAGTGTTAGCTTGTTTACAGATATTTATTTACAAGTTAGAGCATTTACATTTTTTTTTGTTTCATGAATATTTCTTAAAACAATTCATATTATCATGAAACAAGTGAAATGTCTTTCTGCTTGCAAGACTATTTGCCCCTACAGTGAGATCATTTTACTAAAAATGTCTCAAAATAGGTCTGATATTGTCAGTCTGAACATGGTTAAAAACACTTACTAAGCTCATAATTTTTTGTAGAAAGCTTCCTTATTTACTCTCCTTGCCCACATTGACTGGAGCTCCTCGCCATTTTATTACTGCATTAGAGGCTAAAAATAAATGATAACTCACCGAGGGGTAATTTTTTTTACAGGCCTCCTTCATCATTCATTTGTTACAGTTTCATAATTCAGTTAGCTGCATCGAGTTTCAGAGCATTAAAAAGGAGGAGTACAGAACCCTTAGCAAATTACGTTGCCGTGTTAGATGATATTTGGCAGCAATTAGCAGCCCTCCCATGGCTGCGGGAAGTGAGTTACTACCATCTAATAATTCTTATGATTCACTGGATGAAAATGAGTTCCATTAACAAAAAATAAATTTAAAAAAGTCAGACTGGTTCCAGAAGTATTTTGACCATTCATTTTTATTACAGTTGGTCAAAGTAATTCAGTAACCAGAACAACCACGTCACATATCTCATCTGTACAATATAATTTCTTATGCTGTAGATTCTGGGGTCAAAGTCTAGACTGTTGACTTGTGTTGTTTGGCCATTGGTCCATAGAATCTACAGTTGAACTGTACATTGATAGCAAGGGCTGGGTGGAAAAATATTTAGGACTTTTTCAATATCAACATCACAACATTGGCTATATGGAAAATCACGTTAGATAGGCTAATCCAATTGATGTTCATCATATTCGGCTGCAGTGCAATGGGAAGTGTGATAAAGCATCAAACTGAAAATGACTTAATATTTGCTATTGCTTTTAGCATGGCACCATGCTCAAGTCCTCAGACTTAATGCAAAAGATAAGCAGGAGAAGATGGTTTGCATTCAGACCTTCACTAAGCAGGTGCTTACCTCTGAAGTTGGGCGGTGGAAGTAAGTAGCTTGTCCTCCAGCACCCGCCCACTGGTTGCCAGGTTTGTTTCTTGGGGATATTTTGGGTAATAGCATTTTTAATGGATATTGTCTCCCTCATCCCCTTTAAAACACATTTGCCTTTAATTGTAAAGAGTCGGCCTGGCCAGCGATTTCTTTCAGTTGACAGGTCACAGATGGAGCGGATGCATCAAGATACTAATAATCTTTCATCCGTGTGTGTGTGTGTTTTGAATGTTTAAAACTTTTGTGCAACGGATTTGATCATCACTGGGCTATGGTCCATTCATCATGGAACAACATTTGATGCTCATAACAGGCTGAGGTAGATATAGGTGAGACAGATAGGTTGTAGGATGTTAATAAAATAGTTGCAAATGATTTAATTAATATCCACTCCCATTCAGCTATAAGCTATTCAGATATAAGCAGCTTGTGATCACTCTCATGGCTGAAAACGATTTCAACAAATGGAGGGTCTCGTTGCCTAGGTCTCCAAGCACAATGAAGCCCTTCATGGTGCAAAATATCTCCACAACGACACTGCAAAGAAAAAGGCGATTTGGGCAGGTGACAGACAGTGGCCTCAGTCATTTATGCACAGGTGACAAGCTCGCCTTTCCAGCTGACCACCCTGGATGAGTCGGTACTAACAAGCAAATGGCAGCAGATCTTAAATAGAATGCTGTGGTGTAAACGTCTCATACATTGTTAACATAAGCAACAGTTTTTATTTTTTAAGACACAATAAACAAACAATATTAGAACAAATATCAATATAGACCAAGGCCACTGATCCTAAATTATAGGCCTACATTTTGATTATATAATGAATTCAATAAGGACGTGTGTAAATAATAGCATCAAACCAGACAATATGGAAAATGGTCACGAGAGGCACTGGACGTATTCCACCTATGCTCAGGAGCTGTCAAAATGAACTTAAGCTGAAAGTCTGAATACGACTATCTTGAAACACACCTCCATTTGGAGGAAACCACTCCCATGTGCGCAACTGGTTTAAATGGGGAGTGGCGCAATTTTGGTATTGACTACACGCTGCGCACACTTATTTCATGTCTGAATCTGGGCCTTTTATGTCCAAGGCCCACTTTACGTTCATTTGTAAATCTACATGTGCGGGGGTGGAGGGGGGTTGTTAAGGCCATAATGGCCACATTTGATCTTGAAACGGGTGCCCTGAACTTATATGCTATCACATACTATGTAATGGAAAATAACTTTTTTTGTGGGATGGACGGATGGACAACCCGACTGACCGACCGACTGAATGACTTATACCAGCTGCTGGTCACAGCTAACAGCTAAAAAAACAAGAACGGTTTATGCAATCAATGTAATGAAGCAGCTAACATTAAATAAGCTTGCTAGCTGTACTATTCTCAAAGAGGATATGGCAAAGCTCCTATGCGTTGCTGGTGAATGGTTTCTGACATACAAAATTATTGTCTGACACATTTGTATCCCATTTATTTCCATGAATGGAATGAATTCTTGCCATGGCTTGATAGGCAGCTCAAAGCTAGCTAGCTTGTTGCGTATGCTGTATGCTGGGCTAGCTGTTTCAGCATACAACTTCAGTGAATTCAGCTCTAACTGGTTAACCTTTCAGCATGTGATGTCAGTGAAATCATCAGCTGTGATTGGTCTACTTTTGTGGGGACATACAGACAGAAAGACAGACGGACAGATCAATGCTGTTCTAGACAGCGTCGGGCTCCTTAGGGCCTAAGCCATAAAAACAATACAATAACACAGATAGACAATACAATACATATCAATATATTACCCAGCCTTACTAGTGGTAGCCATTGCAGAATTCCCCCACCCTGTATCCATCCTTCATCAGTACTGCAGGATTTTCCATACAAATCCTTTTGAGGGTGGAGCAACCATGTTGCAGAAGTGTGTAGCATGGCTGACACTGTATTTTAATAGCTTCTTGGTGTTCCCCTTGCTCCCTCCTGCCTCTCCCCCAATCCTCTGCCTGTCCTCTTTCCTCGTTTCTTTCTTTCTTTCTTTCTTTCTCTCTGTCTCTCCCTCCCGCCTTCATCTCTCCCCCTCCTCCATGTGGGGGTTAAAAATAGGGAGGGAGAGAGACAGAAATACAGAGAAAAAGAGATACAAGAGAGATATATTGAGATGTAGAGAGACAGAGTTACAGAGACAGACAGAAACAAAGATAGAGTGAGATAGAAATAAATACAGATATAGTGAGAGAGATACAGTGAGAGAGGGAGAGAAAGAGAGGGATACAGTGAGAGAGGGAGGGAGAGAGAGAGAGAGAGGGGGGGGTCCAGACAGCCCTCAGCAAGGGGCGAGGCTCTGGCCCAAGCAGATAAGCCTCTCTCCCCCACTGTCAGCAGACAGTGGGGGCTTTGTGGGAAGCGGATAAGCATCCGATTGATTTCAGGACTGAAAAGGGACAGTGTAGGCTACTTTCTACATACTAACTCCGGGGGAGCTGAGAAGGCGGGTTAATTCTGCAAAAAATAGGAACGTTTAGAAGTGATTTTATCTTGCATTCAGATTTATCAAGGTCATGTTCAAATGTTTTAAAGGTGCAGTCTACAAATTATTTGACAAAATCTTTTGAGGAGTCTAACTGGTAGATGGAAAAAAAAACTTCTGGAGCCCATCATGACTCAAAACACAGCATTTACAAACATTGTCAATGTAAACAAAGATTTTACAGCCACATAAGTCATGTATACTCGTGTTGTACAGCCCTTGCATAAAAAGATGAGAAAATACCATAGCCTACATTTCAGATGGAAATCCAATAAATGACTGCTGCCTAAAAAAACAAAACAGTATGCTTTGATAGGGTTTCCTACTCCAATCATGGATTGGGCCTTTAAGTTAAATTATTGTGCTGCACTGATATTTTTGCTGAATTCAAGAATGATGACGATGACGATGACATCTTTATCCATTTCCCCATTCATTACAAATTTTATTTAATTTCACTTAAATACTTTCTTAGTTTGTATGGTAAACTAATAAGCTTGCTAATCATCTTTCATACTAATCTATCACAATTTACAAAGAGTTCTATAGATGGTTAGCAAGACACTTTAATCATAGATATAAAACATTAGATGCAACATATCATGATGAATTGCCATTCTGGGATGGAACCATATGGCAGCCATCTTACCTGGGTACAGTTCTAAACCTGCATGAATTGAAGCCAATGAGAAAAGTAGCATGTATGGTGCTTTTACTTCTCCTATTGGTGCTTTTACTTCTATGTGTCTGGAAAAAAAACAAAAGTGGATAAATATTTTATACGGTAGATACGGTATATCACTTTCTTAGGTAAACCTGATAGTAGACTATTTGGTTTGCCCCTAGTTATCGGATTTGCAAATAGTGGCCAAGATTATGATGACTTATGAATAGTTTTAAATAGTGATGGCGAAACAATGCTTCTTGAAGCGTTGAGGCTTTCCAGCCAAATGTGTCGAAAATGGGTTAATTTCTTGAAGACCCGAGCGCACACTAGCGGCCCCTGCTGGTAAAAAGAATTTAGTGCAGGTAAGTCTATTTTATATGAAGACAGCGCTGCCATGTGTTTAATATTTGGGCCAGAAAAACAAACTGCTGTGGCGAAGTGGGTAACGCTGCCGTTTTGTGTTCTGAAGTACAGCCAGGCACGCACATTCAAAACAGGACATGAAAGGGGGAATTATTTAGTTTGCTTCTCACTTTTTGTCCTGATATATACAGTATATCATAATACGACTTATCGTTATAACGCACTTATGAATAATGCAACAAACGTGTCAACACTACAACCCGCAAATTGCGAGGGGTTTTGATTCCCTGTGACCATAATCGAAATGATGCACATGAAGTTGTCTTTATGCGTAGATGTATCCACCAGATTTAGGTTTTCAAATGGCCATTTCCCGGTTGTAAGCGATTAACTTGTATCAAGTGCAGAGAAGCGGGCTACTGTCTTCTGCTCGTGTGATATTTTGTCACCGTCATGTGGCTTTCCGAGCACATGTGTACATGGTCCTCATTCCAAATTATTAAATATTACACATAGCACCTTTAACTTTAAAATACCCTGAAAAAAGCTACTGTAGATAAATCCAAATAGAAGGGGAAATCCCTTGTTGTAAGCTTGTTATTTCCTGCAGTGAAAGCAGCGTGACACAGCAGAGAAACATTCCCTGGGGACCAATGAGAATTTTACACATGGCAGTGTTGTGTATCTGAGATATACCCAGGGTTGAAAATGAAACTGACTCCTGTTTCTCTCAAATATCTTTGTGTTTTTGAGAATAAGTTAAAATCCAAACAGATACACAGTTTTACTGTTTGGTAGCAGGGTCACTTTCTCTCTCTCTGTCCCTCTCTCTCCCTCTCTTTCTCTCTCTCTCTTTCTCTCTCTCTCTTTCTCTCTCTCTCTCTCTATCTCTCTCTCTCTCGCTCTCTGAGTGTCTTAAAAATGGTCAGTCATACACTGTGAGTTAATTCTAAAGGGGTTCTCAATGTCTTATTCTGTACTTTGAAAACTCCTGCAAAATTTTATCTGTGCTTCCCTATTTGCTAGCATAAAAAAACGACTTGCTCAAAGCATTGGAGAATAACGCAATAGCACAGTATGTTCCTTCCAGTCTTATATCGATTAATGTGCAATTATTTGTGTTGGAGTGATACCGCTGTTGCGGCACAGTGATACCAGACAAGGAGAGAGATAGATTTTAAATAAACTCTAATACAGATGTTCTCAAAGTGGGGTCCAGGGACGCCCAGGGGTCCTTGAGGGGGTTCCAGAGGGTCCCCAGAAAAATGGGGAATGGTTTAATTTCACTTATATTTTCTTCACTGAAAAGTTAGTACAGTGAGAGAATGTATAAGAGTTATAGTTACTATAGTAACTATTATAGATTCAATCCTGTGTAACAACAAATGTCTTCTCAGATGGGGGTTCCCTGGGACAAAATCTCATCAAATGGGTGTCCTTGGCCTATTAGAGTTTAGAGTTTAGTCATTTAGCAGACGCTTTTATCCAAAGCGACTTACAAGTGTGTGCACATCAGAAACTGGCGATATCAACTCAAGAGTAAACAAACGGTGGTATTACCCGCATCATAATGCCATAATCCAGTGCATAACTCAAGTGCATAGCTTAAATGCATAGCTAAGTACAAACCTGCGAGGGGAAGGAAGGGGTTAATATATATACTTTTGGTTTGAGAACCACTGCAGTAATACATTGTGTAGATAGAACTACACAGGGAGACACATAGAGGCCGACCAGTAACCCGAAAAGTCCCTGGTTTGATCCCTGGCACATACATGAAGTTGTATTCCAGCTGGCAACTGGAGGGTGACGGGTCTACATCTACGGTGCCCATTATCTCTGCCAAAGTGCCCTTCGGCAAGGCACTGAAGCCCTAGTAACTGCTCCTGTGGCTCTGCACTGTGTGCGACCCTGCACTGCACAAGATAAGCTGATATATACTGAATATAGGACTTAGTATGTTTGCTTTGTTGAATCACTGCTGTTAACGGACAGTAGAAATTGATATAGTTTTAATGCTAACAGGCTCAAAGAAAGACTGATAGCGACTCTAGCCAGCTAGCTGTAGCCGGATGTGTATCTATGGACAGTTGTTTGTCTTGGCAGGATGGTGCTATTGCGGCACAGTGGCAAGTCCCCCAAGCCAGGAAATACGTTTGAGATTGTTGTATTTGCCCACTTGCTGGGAGAGGTGAATGAGAGACCCAATATGACTACGGCAATAAATCACGGAGACATTTAGTGTACACCAGACATTTTATTTTCCTGTCGTGGACAAAGGGTGAGAACTCCCGGCTCGGAGAAAACAGATCAGTTTCAACAGTGTGTGTGTGTGTGTGTGTATCGTTATATGTGTGTGTATAGAAATGTCTATGAGTGTATACCATAACTGCCACAAAATGAATCCACCCCAAATCCAAAAGCTACAATGATCTATTTCAGTGACTGTTCTTCCATAGCAGAGTTACTCATACAG
>OMKL01003273.1:5180-24672 GCA_900302295.1 Parasudis fraserbrunneri
AGGCCTTTATTTTTATTTTTTTTTTTTTCATCTTTTTTTTTTTTTTTTTATTTTTTTTATTATTATGATTTTTTTTTTATCTTTTATTTTTTTTTTATTTTTTTTATATTTTTTTTTTTTTTTTTTTTTTTTTTTTTTTTTTTTTTTTTTTAAAGGATAGTGATTCTGAGACGTTAAGAAAAAAGTACAGGGTGATTCAGTATACACATTTCATAGACTTCCAGCCAAAAGCCACATAGCATAACTATAATAATAATAAAAAAAAAAATAATAATTTAGTGGTTCTCTTTTTTGTGAGGTGTAAAGGTGAAAAGGTGTACCCCCTTTTTGTAATGTTTTTCTGCCAAGTACCCCCTTGACCTTTTTGACAGTTTCTTCACCCCCCTTCTAATTTTTTTTTTTACAGCTATATTAGCATGTGAACAAATCATGTCAACAGACGAAGGCCCCAAGCTCCAATCACTCATAATGGAAATATACATTAAGAATTCCTTGTCATAATGTGGGAAATGGCATCATATTCAATGTTGATTCTGAGATACAGCTTCTTTTTTTTTTTTTTAAAGAAATGTTCTTGTGCACCCCTTGCAGTACTCCCACATACCCCTAGGGGTACATGTACCCTCATTTGAGAAACACTGGATTATTTATAGCAATCAGGCACATACTGTACTGGTTCTTTGAGTTCAGTGCCTTGTTTCAAATGTGAGTTGTCTGGTCTCCTGTGTAAAAACTTTGTTTTTCTGTTCCAAACCATTGAAATGTGAATAAAGATATGATATAAATTTTCAGCATGTTGATACTGTACACCTGCTATATGAATGCTTCTATATTTGATCTATCAGCAGCTTTTCATACATTAGGTCAGCAGCAGCAAACAATAAGTTAGGCATCTTTTCAAGCGATAAGATGGCTTTTGATTTTGGTAATGAAGTTGAGCTATGTCCTTGGAGCTTTGTCGACATATTTACAATCCCTCTTGATGAACATTTTGATTGTGGCCAGTGGATGCTTTACTCACTATAATTAAGATTTCTTTCATCTTGTACAGTACCAATCTTGCCTGCCAGATGACCTTACATCATGTGGTTGTTACAGGATATTACACCATGTTGGCTAATATACACAAGCTTTAATACCACAGAGGACATTTTGAACTGTGATGCTGTAATGCTGAACAACATCTTAATCCACACCAGATACACTCATCCCAGTTGTTCTTGGTTGAACATGTTTGATTAGACCTACTTTGTATAGGCCTGCATATGTCTTACAAATAAGGAAATGAATAAATTCAAGGTTTACACAGAGAGAAAACAAGTAGGCTACACAATAGCATGTTGTGTTACTGAAATCTAGCTTTGTTTTTTCAGAGGATGTATTTAAAGGGGAATACTCAACAGTCAAATATGCTCTGCTGTTAGACAGTCGAGTCTAACTGTGAGCCTTGCTCTGTAACAAAAGTTTGCTCATGCATTTATAGGAGCCCACTGCTTTGTAGTTAGATTGCATTATTTTTGTGGGGTTGGAGTTTTTATGTGACTGTTCTTCCAGCCTACAGTTTGTTTTCTAGATGTCTTGAGACAAGATCTTTCCCAAATGAACATGAGTGATTGGAGAGATAGTGCTCTACATCACCAAAGCATTCTTGATTGTGTTTTCGTATGACAAGCTACAGTATTTGACTGCTAAATATTCAGAGGAATGTGACAGGCATGTTCTGCATTCTGCATTCTTATATAGGCCTATGGTATTGGTTTCTGTATAGGTAGGTTGTGTGACAACAGTCACAGGCAAAGACAAAACTGGAAATATGACCACAATTAATTCCACAGCCAGGCTTTGTATTAAAAATGAAAATACCCACAGTATACCCAGTTTACATGGCCTTTCATAACATGGTGTTTAATGTCAGTCAGAATCCCCATGGTTAGACTTCAAAGCCAAAAGCTCAGTAATTCGTACTGCAGCACCTACATGGTGCTTCTATCCAACCACGAAGCTGTAGTTTGGCTGATTCAGTTGGTTCATAGGTCTTCCAGCCAGTGCTCTGAAGTTTTAGACCTCTGCCCAGTCTAATGGGAGCTACAGATACTTTTATGTCTCTCTGTCTATCAAACTTTATAATGCTCTGATTTCTACCCTGTCAGCTATGTCCTTTAATGAGATTATATGGGAGGAATAACCATGATTCAGATGCCAATTTGTGTCCCAGACAGTGAAAAATGTGCTGTTTAATTTACTGCCATACGGTGCAGGTGAAGAGCCGACTGCTCTTTAAGATTCTGTTTCTGTTTCTCTCTGTCTCTCTGAAGTCAGTGTTGAGCCTCCAACATGAGAGGATGAATAAACAAATCATATGTACTGTAAGTATGAATTTCCGTGAAGCTAGTGGCTATAGAGTAGATTTCCATACACATAAAACAGGTTTGCAGTCTGAGTGATGTTGTTGGCAGACAATGAGAAAGTGTGTATATTGAATCTGACAGTATGTTAACTCAGTCACTCAGTACACTGCTTTCAGACTGAATGTGGGGTCGGACACTCTTTTTGAAAGAGTGAGTCTTGAGCTGAGCAGAAAAAAAAGATAGAAATAAAGTATTTCAGTTACCAAATGGTTTGTAATGTAAATGGTTTGCCATGTGTGGATGTATGCCAGGAAAAATGATAATTGTCATGAAAAATAATCTCAAAATATCATTATTACAGTGAGCCATGTTGCTTCCCATAACAATCAGACTTTTTATTTAGTCTATTACAAATCTATAATTTACATTGAAAATAGGACTGTGTGTTTGAAGAGGAAGGCCAAAGAAACCAGTGAAGAAGTGAACAGCTGTAGGTAATTAGAGTGGGCCTAGGAATGGCAAGGGATTCAAAGTAAACATGGACACTTTCCACAGTCAACAACATTTACAAATGTAGAAGAAGGAAGCTACTGAATTTGTGAAGAATGTGCAGTGGGAATGGAAAGTGTAGAAGCATGAAGCCAGCAGATGGCAAAAATTAAATCCATGTGGCTAACAGGACTGTGGGTTTATTCTTCTGATGCAGACTCTAGAGTTCTGCAAGGCTAGGGGATGGCTGTTATGGGTTAATACTTACAGGTTTAGATTCAGTCGTGCCCTGCCAATTTTTTTTATGAATATCCCTCTGGCAAAACCAACATTTTGCTGCTGTTGTTTGCTGTAGGGATATCACATACAAAACCTGATTCCTCAGAAATACTCTGCAGATTTTCAGATTTCATGCATCTTGTCACCAGAGGTGCTATGAATGAAACAATTGGCCATTCAGTGGCTTCAAACTGCTCGAGGAAACCAAACTCTTTTAGACTAATGGCCCCAGGGAGCTCAAACTCTTCAAGGTATGCCCCTGAAATATTCTAGCCCTTGACTGCCAAATGGCTCTACTTTAAATTGCTGAAATGTCTTGCATTGAAGATGATTGGCAGGAGGAATCTGTTCTCCTGTGGCCTCATGTGTGCCCTCAGCTGGTCCTTAAAAACTCTGTGGTCTCACACAACTCCAGCACCTGACGGATGTGAGGTCTAATGGACCACGTAGCAGAAGAAGTCAGCCTGGATGAAAGTATCATAAGAAAGATACATTTATTACCAGGCCGAGCTGTTCTTCTATAATTAATAGCGTTGTAATATTTCACAGTAAAAGCCATTCTTTTCCTAGCCCGGCAGACATTATGTGGATTCTTAGCAGAAAGAAATATGAATCATACAATATCATTCCCCAATGAAGAGGGAATTTAACTCTTGAATGTATTTTTAAATCTGTTAATACGGCCATTCTCCTTTAACGTGCAATTGATATATGTGTATGTGTTTTTGTTTTTTTTAACTTTCAAATAGATAAACCAAACCAAACCAAACCAAACCAAACGTGCAAAAGATTACACTGTTGTTTCTCTCCTCTGTGAAATAACAGCTTGAAGTAGTTTGAAACTACATTTTTGACTCTCTTCTTTCTTGCATCCTTTAGAGTGGTCTTATAGGAGGATTATGTGATGTGTATGTCAGAGTACAACGACTGGAAGTTACCCAGTGGAATGCATGGTGTTCAGACTGTCTCTCTCCATGGCATCCAGAAACCAAATATTAGCACACTGGCTGGACAGACTGTCTGAGGTGTTTGCTTTTGACAGCCTCCCTTGAAGCCTCCATATTCTGTTTATTCCAAATAGCTGCCTAACATTTGAGTGTCAGACCTGCTGTTTCTCCCCTCCTTTTGGCTGTCGTAACAATGATATAACAATAGCACTGAAAATACCGGTGTCGTAAATTATATGCACTGGTTTGAGCAGGCATTTGATTTGACTTATAAAACGGTGGGTGAGACCGGGCTGGAGAGTGTAGGTTTTGTTTTTCAAAGCCAGGCACAACTTCAGAGGAATTAAGTTTAACATTTGCTTTTTGTTTAACCCCACAGCTTGAAGAAACAAAATACTGCCTTTCACTGGCAGAGACAGCACTTCATTAAAAAAAGCACAGCCCACCATACGGTGCCCATTCATTTCACTGTTAATATTTCAAAATGTCACTAATGTGCATAGGTTGTCCTTTACAACAATGCTTGAGTTCTCCAGTCTGAATTCTTTATGACATAGTCTTGGAACCCATTGGAGAAAATAATCTCTGCATGTTAACTTAACTGCATGCACAGTCTTTTTAACCCTATTTTATGGGCCTATGGATGTGAATAGAAATGTGGAAAATCTTTGCTGGAACTAGACTTTATTTGAAGATGATCTATGGGTAGAATTTTGTCATTATCATTATTTGAAATTAGTTGGTACAAAATATTTTGTAAAAAATATTACCTTTAACAATGTATGTTCTTAAATAAATCTTGAAAAATATAAATCGTCTTCTACTGATAAACTTGGTTGAACAGTGCAGCTGGTATTGTAACCCACTGGACAGAAGTTTTTATTTTTTTATTTTTATTTTTTGGGGGGGAATCCGACTGAAACTGTCAGTTTCATCAGCGTGTAAGGCTAGTAGAGAGGGTAAAAAAAACATATTGCCTGCTTTACAAGTTCGCGTGTGCATACTATAACATAATGACAATTACATTTTAGGCCTCTATATTTGTGACATGGTCTGTTCCTACAGTACAGGAGGCAAAGTGTCCCAAGTCATGCTTGCCCTCTCTGCCTCTCACCCCTCTCACCCCTTGTCCCTGTGACCAGGTGTGCCTGTGTGCTCACCATACTCAAGCCTGGAAGTTGGGTGGCTTTATGACTTAATCACTGCTGTCGGATCCCATCAGATCCTGAGATGAACGTTGCCAGCTGTTCTCTACCTGCACTCATACTCTCTCTCTCTCTCTCTCTTTCTCTTTCTTTCCCTCCTTGTTCTCTCGGATCACTCCCTGTTTCCCCCTACGCATGTCAGAAATGCTCCACATGCCTGTGGCCTCATGATGGTGGTGAAGATCCTTCCCTGGTCAGCACAGTGCATTATGTGCACCAGGTTATGAAAGGCTCTGGGTGTGTAGATGTAAAGGTGCAGTACACTGCAGTACAACCTCACTTCAAAGAGACAAAATATGGTGCTTTTATTGTGGGATTATATTGTTGGTTTTATTTTGTGGAGATAGTGTTTGATGTGTCAGATAAGACGGTAGACATCCACTCCAAATGTTCCCTGGTGGATTTTCTACATGCTGCTTTGCTGTAGATTCTGAAAGGGAGATATACATTATGTATCTTATTTTAAATTATTTTTTAAATGGCATGGGTTGTGGGAATGGTCAAATCTCCATTTAAAGGAGTGTTTTTTCCTGTGGCCAGAAGGATGTTGGACTGAGTTGGATCCCTCCTGCTCCCTGGAGGTGGGTTGGGGTCATTAGTTTTAGTTTTTGAAGTGTTTGGCCTTTTGATGTTCCATCGTTCTCTTTAGGCAGCCTGGCCTGAAGGATATTTAATATCGCTCCTGCAAATTTCCAGTTAGGAATAATTTGAACTGAGCATCTGTCAAAGGAACAGCCATTTAAATACATTGGTCATGGTTAAAGAGGCAGAAAATGAGGCCAGATTAGTCGGAGCACCTTTTTCTGAAGGCTAGCTCTGGTCTAGGTGGAGGGGGGGGGGCACTTTTCAACCTGGGGCATAGGCCCACCAAAACTGCTCCTGCTTTCAATTCATTAACAATAACTATCCACCACCACAGGATCTGAAACTCTCTCCCACCTGCCCTCCCCAGGACTCGGCCAGCGTGCTGCTGTGGCATGGTGGGGATTGTCTTAGGGTCTCTGTTCCTTGATATTTTATTTATGAATGTTCAGGAGAGTTGGGGCTAGACTGGATTCCTCCCTGTCTCTCTGATGCCCTGAGTAACACAGGGGACTGCTGTATCCCCGGTGTCTCAACTTCAAAGATCCCCCTTGTGTTTCCACTGGCGTGTGCAGGAGGACCTTTATCAGGATATACAATCTGAGGCTGTGTTTTATCACTAGGAGAAGCATGAAAGAGCATGCATTAGGTCCTCTGAAAGCAACTGTCTGCGCTTATTGTAACTGACCGGGCCTGTCTGGAAATCTTTTCAACTTGTCTCCTCTCCATCAACCAAAGGCAAATCCAAAGGCAGAACCACTCCCTGAATCGCAGCAGGATACGTTATGGAACAGAGAAATGGACAAAGTCTCACTGACTTTGGTGGATCCCAGTTGGTTCCTGTGCTGTAAACCCAAATTTCTTGTCATTAACTCACAATTTTTGTTGTGGAATCTGAATTTACTCAAATGCAATGTGGTGCTGTGTGCTCACAGTTCTGTCTTAATCAATAAACAATTAGAGTGAGTCATTCAGACCCCAACATTTATATTTCGAAAAGGCCCAGCAGATTTTTTTGACCATATAAATTAGGATTATATTCACATACATTCTGAAAAAGTTTGATTTATTGATGGAAAATATGCTATTTGGAACTTTCTTACCACATCAAAATATACAGTAGGTCTTTTTACTCCAATTTTTTACAAACATTACCAACGTAAACAAACCTGCTATAGCTCCAATTTACAGCAAAAACAGTTTAAGTTTGTTGTCTACTGTTCATCTTTGGATCAAGAGCTCAATCAATCAAAAACAGAATGAAATATGTCTCCATTACTATTTTTAGTAATTAATTAACTCATAATTATTTTTTTGGTGAGACTACCCATTTGTTTATGTTGAATCATTGATTGGGCCTTTAAAAAATGACTTCTGGCAATACACAATCAGCTCTATTCAGTTATTTAAGTTTTAACATGAATCTTATCGTTGTGTTGTGAGGAGGACATGTTCTGTGGCTCAGGAGCTCAGCCGCATGGCCACTGGATTCTAAAACAGATGACTGTAAAATACAGTGGAGACAATTATATTACCACATCACATGCTTCTGCATGGTATCATGCCGTGAAACCGACAGTACAGCAGGTTAGATCATGGGATGGGATTCTTCTAGGCCAGTTGTTTCTCATAATAATGACACTACATTTGCTGTGTTAACCTACTATTCCTGAGAAAGCATGTGTGTGTGTCACACACACACACACACACACACACACACACACACACACATGCACACGCACGCATGCACGCATGCACACACGCACGCACGCACACACACACACAGACACCCCATTCCCCATTGCTCTCCCGGCCTCTCCACCTGTGTTGGGGCAGGGTGTCTAAAGATGAAGACAGGTTGCGTGAGCTGAGCGCCCCAGACACCATCTTTGGGGGGAAATAAACAGCACATTAGTTCCAGGTCGTCTTGGAATGGCATGAAACAGAAGAATGGAGAGAGGAGAGGTTAGGGGAAGTCCACTGCAGGAGAGGAGCTGGGGAATATTAGTGGTCAGGGACTCGTATTAAAGCCCAAGTTTGCTCAAGCATCTCTCTCTCTCTCTCTCTTCTACTTTTTTGCCATATGTTATAGATTAACTGCACCTCAGAACTATTTCCTTTTAGTCATTCTCCTACAACTCTCTCTTCATTTTAACAAAGGCAGTGAAATATGTTTTAACGGGAAGTTCACAAGCATTTCAAATGCTGTCTTGGTCATCCTGTAGGAAAATAAAAACATTGAACATGACTTACTTCCAGGACACGTTTGGCAAAAAGGGACTTGGTCGTCCTTATTTTCCTGTGCTCTGTTTTGTAGCCATTAGTGGCACCCACACAATTAACCCTAAATTGACTGTTCATTAGAAAACATTATAACCTAGACTTCAGTGTTAATTGTCTAAAAATGCTTAATTATCTCCAGGGTATAGGCCACCTAAGGTCTAATCAAATCACTGGGGAATACTGCATGATATTTCATGAATTTAATCAGATTCATATATTAAGAAAAAGATGGTAGCATTTCTGTGTAAATTTTGCGACAGCATATCATGCCCTGAGTCTCAAGACATTGCTGTCTCTGAGTCCATCATTGTGCTTTATGCTAAAGCATATACTGCACCATCCCTGTGAGACTGTATATAGAATAGAGCAGTTGTTCTGCCCGCCTCCTCTCTGGTTCCGGAATCTTTTATTTTATTTTATGGCTTTAGCCTGTAGCGGAAATTAAAGGTACCATCAGTATGATGGCTTCTCCAACGCGCAAGAAGGGTCATGGACACACTTACTGGAGGTTTCATGGCAGTCCAGCTCATAATCGTGCTCATGGTCCATTTCAAACCGTAAAGCTCCACCGAACACATTCCACAATCCTACTTGCAAATTAGTGCGCTATTCACAGCTGAGATTGTCTCACAACCAGAAATGGCCATGTAAAAATTTCAGCATAGAGCTCAAATTGATGGAAAGCTCATTCCTACTCAAACATACATCCTTGAATGGTTTTATATTTTGCATGTATGCCTTAAAATAAGAATTTTTATCTCCACCAGGCGGCAGGCTGGAGGAGATTATGAGATTGGTAGTGTGTGTGTGTGAGTGAGTGAGTGAGTGAGTGAGTGAGTGACTGAGTGAGTGTGTGTGTGTGTGTGTGCGTCTTTGTTCACGGCAAATCTCACAAATTACAGGGGTGATGAGCCTGTTATTTTTGGTGCATAAGCGTGACTCTATGAGCAAGGATTATCATGGTGTTGCTAATGCAACACCTTTTCAGGACCTGTCCTGTATTGCAATCGAGTGCAGCCGCCCTTTTGGAATTACTTTTTATCTCCACCAGGCGGCAGCGTAATACAAGTGATTGAGATAACAGCATCAGCTGGAGCGGACTGTAGTACAGGCACAAGGCGATTCCCTTGAATTGGACATCGAAACGGATGCTATGAAACATTTGATCAGGACAGAGTATGAGGGACCTCAGCCTGAACTGGTGGTAAGTCACCCAAGGAAGAAAGAAAGGTGTGAGAAGGACACTTTGGATAACGTTTTCTTCAGGAGATGGAGTTTTTGTGCAGTTGGTCACACATGCGTGTCAAGCTAGCTAACATGATGTTATAATGTAGGCTACATAATATTTATGTCAGAGGTCACATAGTCATAACTAGTTGTTAATTATATAATTATTTATGTCCTCTATTCACATTCTCAGTTCAGTTTTGGTCATGTTAACAGGAGGGGGAATATCAGCTGCATGTTAAATGTCTGCTACTAGCAAAGTCTCACACTCGACTCTGTTTTGTGATGCCAGAATTATACTCTGTTAATAGTATTTGCTCTTTTTTGTTGATGTGGACTCTGGACTGCCTTCCTTTTTGTTAGCTGGTTGTAGGGCTGTCACTTTTTCTCAAAATCAGGTTCGAACTAATCCAAAGTAAAAGAGAATTCATTCTTAGTAATTGGACATTTTATGTAATCAGAATCTCCTATTATAACCCCCCACATAGCCTCATGCCTTTTCATAACCGCAAACAATCCTGAAACCATGATTGTCATCGGTTTGGATAGTTGCGTATTGCCTCTGGACAGCGTACACCCAAGAAAAAGACAGAGGGGTTATGTGAGAGTGAGAGAGACAGAGAGAGACAGAGAGAGAGAGAGAGAGAGAGAGAGAGAGAGATAGCGATACTTGCAGGCATCTCACAATTATAAACGTACTTATTTTTACAGTCTATGGAATTATGTTAATGTGCCAGCTAACCTACGTTAATAGGGATTTATTCAGTTTCTCCTGTCCACTAAGTCTGTCGTGATTGAACAAAAGAAAAAGACCTGGACCAAATAATGAAAACATGCCTGAGGTGAACTTTCTGAAGATTGCTTTCTGATAGCTTTAAATATGAGATTACCTTTCATTTTCAATTATCTTCTGATATATTTGGTCAGTGGCATAAGACAAATTGATGGCTTCTTTAAGATTAGTAACAGTAATTTTACTGTGTAATACAAAAACCATGGTTCGCAAAGATTGTAGTTGCATAGATTTGTTTTTTGGGACATTCAAGATTTTTATGCAACTGCTTTACAGTCTCTGAGAACTGGGTCTATGTTGCATGGTAATATTATTGCTAATCTTCTTAATTTTCGACAGAGGCTATGGCCATAGGGAAAGTTCCTCCGGAACCAGAGGGGACAGGCACTGTGCAGCTATAATGCAGTGAGCACGTTGTGACTTTTCCAAGTGGTGGCTAATATTGACGTAGCTTGTGTGGAACACAAAGCTTGTCTAGCAGGTGTTCACTTGCTGCCGGCAGGCACTTCACATCGGGCGGTTGTCTTCCGACATGGCCTCGAACCCTCCGCTCATCAGCACCACGAGACCACAAAATGTTATACCATGGTTTTTACTCAGGCCAGCTGAAAAAAATGTAATTCAGGTATGACGTTGTCAGAAGCAGGGGTATTTTATTTAGGAGTGAGTTCACACCAAGGGGTTTCTACTATATGTTCTCAACCTCGATACAACACAACACCTCTGAACTCACGCCACACTCCACAGCACCATATTGCACGAGGTCATGGCACCATTATAATAATCCTCTGATCAGCCACGAGCTGTGAACCTTCCACTCACCACCACCATGTGACCACAGTTAATACTTTAGTCTGAGAAAAAATTTGGAAACTGTGGCTTATTGAAGATTGCTACTCTATTTTACAGAATTGTGAGAAAAGCCTCTTCAGACATTCATTAAGTAAGGACAGGAAGTTAGCATCACAGATGATAGCAGCTAACTAACTAGGCCTAGATCTAGATCTGAACAAATAAGCAGAAAAACACAATATTAATTGGCAGATGCAGCTCAAGTAGGATCACAGGAGCTACCATAATAATCTTATAAAAAGGTGAATTTATCCTTAAATTTGCCCCTGCCCACTATGCACTCATAGTGGAGTTTTGTTTTACTTTTTTTTTTTTTTTTTTTACTTACTGCAGCTGTGTAAATAGTAACTAGTCAGCTTGTCTGCAGCTGCTGTTAGATCGAACAGCAACCTTTTAATTAAAATTGAATTACGTTTTTTTGTCACTTGGGATGTCATCATTGAAAGAGGTTCCTTAAATGTGATTTCATTACAACACTGGAATATATAGAATGGGTGATTGCAGTGCATCTTCTGCCTTGCTTTGTGTGTTTGGGTACAGACTATTTTCTGGGAATGTATGCGTGACCATAGCTACTTTTCTGAATATCATTCATAAAACAGTTTTTTGTCAGTATTTAACCCTGGGCAAAAGAGGATTCCAAAGTTTTGCTTTCACATCATGAATGGATTATTTCATGATTGGATTACTTGGAATCAAGGACTGCACAGGTGAATGGTAAATAACTTTATGCTATTGCTAGCCTATGTTACTTTCACTATATCGCCTGTTTCCATTTTCCGTTCTCTGCCTGTGGAGGTTGAATTTTATTTTGTCTTTTTCAGATGCATTTTTCAGATGTTTATAGATTGTGTAAAGAGTTGCAAGATGGACTAGCTCATAGCCTATATCTTTGAGATTGCTTTTATGGGAAAAAATTAATGAGTAATGTGGGCAAGACAAATAGAGCATTAAAGACCTGCATAGCAGAACATTGTAGTGCCATATGCATAGATGATATAAAAAGTCCTGTTGCTGGGCATAAAGAGTCCTGTTGCTGGACATTTGAATGAAGTAAAACATCCTGTGGCTTCTCTTTGTTGCAAAGATGAGGAGACATAGAAAGATGTTGCACAGGAATCAAACAAGTTCTCCCACAAAGATGAAGAGGAGACATAGAAAGATGTTGCACAGGAATCAAACAAGTTCTCCCACAAAGATGAAGAGGAGACATAGAAAGATGTTGCACAGGAATCAAACAAGTTCTCCCACAAAGATGAAGAGGAGACATAGAAAGATGTCTCCTTCAACGAGAACTTTTCTGGATACATCACCTTTAAACAAGGGCCCCACACGGATTGAATGAGGATTTCTCTATTAAACTCTTCCTATGAATGATAATGATAATGACCATGAGCGGTTTAAACTTGGGGTTTAATATATCAAATACTGCCTCCCAGATAGTCTTTTTGATATTATTTGTTGACGTCCCTTTTTTGATAACTAAATTATATTCTTTCTTCATATACATGCATATTGATGTTGGTATTGTTGTTGTTGTTGCTTTTTTATTTTTGTGAGAGGGTGGCATAATTTACATTTATGACCATTTAACCATGAGATTGCAATACCTTTTAGTATTTTCCAATATGGAAAATCATATTTAGACAGTGAATGTTTTTTTATATGGATAGTGTGCTACCAATTTAGGACGACTACAGTAATATTTAAATGTAAATGGATGGGCTTATTTCTAGCGATGATATTTCAGAATTCCATGTGTATTCTTATAGGCACTTGATTAGTTTTCCATGACCATACCTATGGGTGGGACCTAAATAGATTTGGTAAATGAGGAACACCTGAACCTACCTGATTCATTGCAAAAGTATTTTAATGGAATAAAGTAAGAAAATTATTGGGAGCTGCCACAGTGTTGGGAGTCTTTCTGAACTGAAAAACAATTAATGGCCCAGAAATGACTAATCACATTTTTCAGCTCTCCTGTAACTCTTGCCTTGGTGAGAACACACACGCGTCATATATACCCTTTGGGGCATGGAATTATGGTAACATGTCTGCACCACTCATTGTATATGATTGGCTGGCTGGTAGGTAGACTGGTGTTCAGGAGCAACTGGTGGTTCAGAGATTACTCATAGCGCTAGCTTTGAAGCTCTGTGCTAACTCCTATAACTAGAAATACATTCATATTGAGCAATACTGTATTTACTCCAGCTTTGTGATAGAATGTTGCTTTAAATAAAAACAAATTGGAGGATCATTATTTTATATCTTATACATATATTAATTCCATGGTGGATGAAGGAACTGTGGAGAGGGAGTGGAGAGATTTTCAAATGTACCCGGGGGCGCGTATCTTGAAGGCACGGCAATTGTTATTTTGGCATAAATGATTGGTTGCTGAGTTTATCTACGATAATAAAAATGATGATGGTCCAGGATAAGCCACCACTTGGCAAAATCACAACATGCTTGTCTAGTTTATTTATTTATTTATTTATTTTTTTACAGACGTGGGTGTTGTTTGCTAGTGGAGCTCTCCATCATATGTCTACGAAAGAGGCAATGTACCCTGCAGTACTTAGTGTTAGGATGGGGTGCAGTTTGAGGCCTGCTGCATTTAGTTAATTGTCTGGCATTGTCCGCTGTGGTCAAAGTTGATCACTCTGGGTGGCAACTCTTGAATAGTAATGATGTTTTCTTTACCGTGTGATCACCCTGGGACTCGTTGGACATCGCTGATGCCATCTCTACTGACGCTGTTATGCCCTGTTGTCTTTATACCTTTCTATGATTTTCCCTTTATTGTATATCATCACTATTATTTTTGTTATTATCATTACTATTATTACTACCTTGTTGTATACTTTTTCTAATTTGTTGCCCACTTCAACACCTATTGCACGTCTAGCGTTCTGGTTGGGGGGATCTCCCATTGAATTGCCCATCTAAGGTTTCTTCCCTTTTTCCCTATTAAGGTTTTTTTCTGTGGGAGTTTTTCCTTATCTTCTATGGGAGTTTAGCCAGGGGGTGTTGTACCTGTGTGGGCCTGTGAAGCCCATTGAGACATGTATTGTGATTTTGGGCTATACAAATAAATTTGACTTGACTTGACTTGGCATGAGAGAGTTGCCAGTGTGTTTGATCTGAGAGGGACTATATTGCTGACTTTGAAGTTCGATTGGGTGTTAAATAACCAGGAAATGGGCATAGTTAATCTGTGTGAAAGTTGTAACTTTCCCCTCTCTCCCCTGGCTGCTACAGTCCTTGTGGTGAGGATAGACAGTGTTGGAGGTGGATGTGCTGTAAGTGTGGAACTGCCCTGGAATAGGCTGTCAGGGTTCATTAGCCCAAGTCGTCTCTATCTCAGGAGGAACTTGGCCAGTGGTTTAAAACCAATTTCCATTACCTGGCTTCGTTTTTTATTAACTTCCGTGCCATTACCACCCTCTTCCCTTTGACGGTTGCTCCCGCTCACTGTCTCCCACTTCTAAGAGATCCCTGTAGGATGGAGGTGGTGCAGTCTCAGTTATCATCTCCTCAGCCTTCCCCCTGAACACTAAGCACTGCCAGGGCCTTCCCCAGCCTCTTGCCTCAGGCGCATCCTCAGAACCCAGACCTGAGGAACCATGCATGAACATCTATGGCAGAAGGTCAAGAGTCGACACCAATATCAGATCTCAGCTAAAGATTATTCCGTGTGGAACGTAGATCTAATGTAGAGGTATTCTATGAGAAAGATTATCTGAAATGTTGAGAATAGTTCTCTCAGCCAACATAAGTTTTTGATGGCCCCTAGCAGCTGACTTTCCACTCATAAACGCTTTGCTGGGGTAACCATGTGGGAATCAGGGATCTGTGGTAAATGGTAGTTCTGATATCTATCCCCTCCATGACCTCAGTCCTCCACCATTGATTAGATCTGTAGGGAGCATTTGTCCATGAAAAAGATAGGCTTTTCCAGCAGCCTCAGTGGAGAGGAGGAGTAAAAAGCTTGCAGTACGCTCCACTTTGACTGCCACATGAGAGCACTGGAAAACAGAGGAGGAGGAGGTGAAAGGCCAGGTGTCTGTCACAGAATTTAATTAGGAAGACGGGATGCTTTGTCCTCAATAAAGTTGCTTCAGGCATTCTTTAATTGCCCCCTCTCCCATCTCCTCTAGCTCCCCCTGCTTTCAAATTCATTAGTATTCATTTTAAAGCTCCTGTATTTTGAATCTTTTAAACAATTTTATACAATTTCCTTGAATATGTGGAACATGTTTGTCAACATTTTACATAGAATATGGCACAATGCCACAGTACGTAGGGCTTTCCAAGAAAGTGAAATGTTTGGACAACAAACTAAAGGCTAGGAAGACACCGGGAAGGTTTTGAATGAGTTTAATAGTATTGAGGCTTTACTTTGTGGCCGGTTGGGTGACCAGGATCGAGCTCTGGAAGGTGCCCAACAACTCCTTGTTTTTGATCAGGTAAGGTGAGTTGTACCCTCATATTCCTCTGATGTTAGCTACACTAGTAGCACTATTCCTTGCACTTAGCTAGCCCCGTTCAAGCTGTTGCTAGTCATGGAGAGAACGAGGCACTTACAGGTACTGTGTGCTTCTGAGGTTGCTTGTACTGAATTCATGATTAGCATGATTCATGATTCATGCTAATCCTGCAGTACCACTGCAGTAGCTAACCACATGAGTCAATAACTTAATTAGGACTGCACAACAATTATAGCTAGAGTCACAGCACATCTAGTATTTACCTTGTGGCCATGACGATCTTATCTTCCTGAGGTAACGTTATCCCAATGAGATGCGCTTATGTCGCCGGCATTTTATAATGTTCAGTGTTGTAAAGTCATGCATTCAGACATTTGAGTGTAGTTACGATCTCTGATTGGGAAACCAAATTAGCTGCAATGATCATAATATACTTAAATGTAATGGCTTGTTTTCGACCAAATGCTGTCCAGTATGGGGAGATAACAAATGTCACATCTTCTGAAATGTCATCTGCATGTCCTCTATAGGCAAAACTCATTTTCCATAATATAAGACCTTTAAGGGGTGTATGCTACACTGTAATTCACTTCTTTTTGGCAACTCTCATGCTAATCTTACCCCATGCTTAAACATACAGACAGATATATTTTGAATAGCTCCTGTACCAAAATTTGCGACCCATATCAAATATTTTAATTGAAACTCATCCCACTGATTTGACTAGTAATTGACTTTGCAGTTGTAAAAAGGCTTCCACCTGATGTCACTATAGCGAGAAGCAAGAGAGATATATGAAAATATCTCAGGGGCTATACCTTCTTGTCACTTGGGTGCCCTATAATGGTACATCCATGTACATTTTATGGTAAAAAACAAACAAAAGGGGGACACATTTGTATTCTTTGATATTTGTAGCATTTCTTCTTAAAAGGCACAAATGCTGCTGTTGGCTGAAAATGTATCTCCAAAAGGGTCAACTTTCAGAATTAAGAATTAAGAAAACAACCTAATTTGATTGACACCTATGTATTTTTGAAGATAGACATTAATTTTGAATGGATGTCATGGGTGTTTGGGTCATGAAATCTGCTCACAACATGTAAAAGCATTCACTTCAAGTAAGAACATGGAAATTGCAAACATTTTAGCTTTTTTACCTGCTAGCACAATAACCATAAAAGGTCACATTTAGTATCCTGAGGATCATTACTGTAGCCTCTAAGGATGAGAGGTACATGTTTTAGAATTTAAAAGTGAGTGTACTGTATGTATTCAAAGTAGCATCTTTTAAGGGATTCACTTTCCCCTGAAGCTGTTCAAAAACAAAGGAGAGGGACTTGCAACACATATTGACCAGCCACAGATGTCTTGACCACTTAATTCCTGGGAACTGATTCCTTCAGAATTGATTAGCCTAACTGTCTGTGTGCCTTGGATGAACCTTATGGTTATATCTGTTCTGACATGACCTGGGTTTGACCAGGGGCCTCTGAGTGCACCCAGCCATTGTTTACTATCTTCCTGAGGAGGGTTAGTAACAATTCAGAGCCCATCAGGTGGAGGCAATCTTCAAAGAGAACCTTGAGAGGAAGTTTGACATAAGGGCCATGTCTGTCATGTTCACAGAAATGCATTCAATAATGCTAGCTTTGCTGCGGAAAACTGCAATAAACCAGATCAAACATGAGCCAAAGACACTGGATCATTCATGTGTTGGTTGTTCATTAGTTGACAGATTTGAATAATCCAGTTATTATGAGGCATTTTGACATCAATCATGAATTGATTAAACATTTAATGAAATCCAAGAGGAGGATTTGATTGCTTGATAAATCTGATTGTATGTAATAGGCAATTCATTTTTAAAGTCTTGTGACTTACATGATGGTATTGCCAAATAAGTTCATAAAAGAAGGAAATAAAAAGGTTTTTTTCAGTTTTCAGCTTAAGCGTTATCAAAAATGTTTAGCCTAGCTACCAGCATTAAAAAAGAGAATGTTGAGATTAATCCCAGCAATAATACTGCCCATCGCTCATTAAAACCGTAATCATGCATAAAATGAGATTGATGGAAAATTATCTAAAAGGTTAAGGAAAGGGAATTTTCTGGCCTGACACAGGATTTAATGGACAGGATTTTAATTTGGCTGCTTTTCACAACACCAGAGGATCAAAATCCCCCTAGGCAAATTATAGGCTTTCATAACATCAGCTCTCCTATCCTCTCCTCTCCTCTCCACACATTACAGTACTTTAGTTATTTTACAAAGCTGTGTACAGCAAGATCCCAGTACTTAAATATGTAAGTGATTAGGTTTGATGTAATGTAATTTGCATGTGGTTTTGGCATGCTCTGTTATAGCCATCACTGAGAGTGCTGGTAGGAGATGCTTATGTCCAAGGTCAGCACCCCACCATCCCCCACCCCCAAATGCCCTTCACCCTTCTCTACTATTTACAGTAGTTCCAGGGAATAGTTGAATCCTTCACAGGGGAACCACTCTGTTGGTAGGATTACTCAAGTATTTGCCCACCATTTCCCCCCTTATTATCGCTTTTTCTCAAAAGGCAATTTTAAGGCCAGTGTTTAATGCTCAACTCTATTCCATCCCTAGCTTTTACAATGGATAAAGTATTTACTCTGGGTAATTGCTGAGTATTGTGCTGAGCTCAGTTTCTTTAGTAGGCAGTAACAGGATTAGGTACATCTGGTTGAAATTAGGGCATGTGTGCACTTTTTATTATATCCCTGAAATTACAGTGTCAGGGATATTATGGATTCACCCCAGCTGCTGCCACCATGGTTGATCCTTTGTTTGAACATGATAACTCATATAGTTTCAATTTGAATCTTTTAAAATTTGCTGTGAACATTCATGACCCCTAGATGAAGAACCCTATTGATTTTGGTGACCCCATGACCTTTCCTCTAGTGCCACCATCAACCAAAACCAAGAATACATGGTAAATAGGGAGTGATGTGCTACTTGTGAATGTTTTGTGCGATTCGCACCATATTTGACAAATGCTGCATTCATGTGGTATCGGCTATATCCGGCGGACAAGTTTCTGACCCAGAAGTAGCATTATTAAAACATTTTTAGAAATGTTTTATACACGAGTTGTGACATTATGTGACATTATGCCATTTAACCGGTACCGCCATTAAGTAGAAAGAATCACATTATTTTTGGTAGAGTGCAGTAGAAAGCAATATCATCGACTTGTTAAACAGTAGTGGGTTAAACAATAAAGTAGTTTATTTGTTTAGAAGGATTTACTTTGGCATGTGAACGCTAGCAGGTCTGATGAAAAACGTATATATGTTTGTCTTGCTATGGCAAGGAGGCCTGTTAAGTTTTGAGTCAAATAAAAACATGAACTATTCCTCAATGGCTTGTCCGATCATGATGACATTTTAAATGTGCTGTCCCTTTGTGATATCCTTCTGATATTATAAATATGAGAGTGATATGTAAAACAATATGGCTACCATTTTGATTTATTCCAAAATTCATTTTTAAAAGCTGCATAAAGAAAGTTGTCAGGGCAAACCATTTGACTGGATTTGGGGGCATGGTCAAAAGGTGTCATTGAGGATTGTGGGCTTTTCGGGGATATACCCTTGGATGTCGGCCACCGACAGCACAAGTCTAGTTTAACAACATAATCAATAACAACAAAGATTTGGGATATTATCTGTACTTTTACACATGCTCTTTTCCCATGCAGCATATGCAAATCAATTTGATTTACTTCAAACGCCTCATAGAGTGTGGGTAGATTGTATCAGAAAGTTGGAAAATTATAAGATTGCTATAATTTGGCAACTGTGTGCTTTGTGTGTGTGTGTGTGTATGTGTGTGTGTGTGTGTGTGTGTGTGTGTGTGAGAGAGAATATGTTTTACTGTGACTCCTTTTGCGGTGGTGGTGTACTTAAAATTGTGTGGCTAGTATGTGGTGTTTATTATCGAGTTGTGCTGTAGTT